>DF239810.1:108503-120455 GCA_000507305.1 Breviolum minutum Mf 1.05b.01
TGTTGTTGTTGTTGTTGTTGTTGCTGTTGTTGTTGTTGTTGTTGTTGCTGCTGCTGCTGCTGTTGGTGTTGTTGTTGATGATGTTGATGATGTTGTTATTGCTGTTTCTGCTGTACTGAGGATGCATGATTCTCGGGCACCCACTTTTGGTTCGAGGTGTTTCAAGTATAAGTAATCAATGATATTCAGATTTGTTACTGACTTCAGGGGCCTTTTTGTACGGTTGTCCCATGCTAGAAGTGCTTTCTGCAGTGACTGGTGAACCAATTGCGTTTTTGGAAGAAGTGGAATTTGCAGAAGGTGAAGGTTCAGTGAAAGTGAAGGCCTTAAAACAGCTCTTGGCACCGAAGATTGGCATGCCACGCTTCCGACTACGGCTCCTTCAAGACAACTGCGCACTGGATGACGATCAAACCTTGATCGACGATCAAACATTTACCCTTCAAGTTGTACAGCTTGTGATCCTGAAGCTTCAGCCGCCTGACATGGAGCAGGACCAGGGCATCATCTTGGCATGTGAGGAAAATGATGATGCACTGCTTGAGCAGCAGTTGAACCAGCCACGAAATCCCAATTTTTACGGTGCAAATCGATTCACGCCTCTGTATGCGGCAGCCTCCAACGGAAGTCTCAAATGTGTACTTCTACTGCTTGAAGCTGGTGCCAACAAAGACCAAGGCAGGACAAGCAATGGAGCAACGCCTCTGTACGTGGCAGCTCTCCAAGGGCACCTTGAAGTTGTCCGATTTCTGGTTGAGTCGGGTGCCAACAAAGACCAAGGGACGACAGACAATGGAGCAACGCCTCTATACGTGGCAGCTGATCAGGGGCACCTTGAAGTCGTCCGATTTCTGGTGGAGTCGGGTGCCAACAAAGACCAATGCAGGACAGACGATGGATCAACGCCTCTGCACATAGCTGCTCATGAGGGGGACTTTGAAGTCGTCCGATTTCTGGTCGAGTCCGGTGCCAGCAAAGACCAAGGCGATACAGAAGCTGGAAGAACACCTCTTTTCGAAGCCGCTCTGAATGGGCATCTTGAAGTTGTCCGATTTCTGGTTGAGTCCGGTGCCAACAAAGACCAAGGCACGACAAACTATGGAGCAACGCCTTTGTTCATTGCTGCTCGGATGGGGCACCTTGAAGTGATCCGATTTCTGGTTGAGTCCGGTGCGAACAAAGACCAAGGCACCACAGTTGCTGGAATGACGCTTCTTTTCATAGCAGCTCAGAATGGGCACCTTGAAGTTGTCCGATTTCTGTTGAGTCGGGTGCCAACAAAGACCAAGGCAGGGCAAACAATGGAGCAACGCCTCTGTACGTGGCAGCTCTCCAAGGGCACCTTGAAGTTGTCCGATTTCTGGTTGAGTCTGGTGCTAACAAAGACCAAGGCACGACAGACAAAGGAGGAACGCCTCTTTTCATAGCAGCTGAGACGGGGCACCTTGAAGTTGTCCGATTTCTGGTTGAGTCTGGTGCGAACAAAGACCAAGGCACCACAGATGATGGAACAACGCCTCTTTCCATAGCCAGTCAGAATGGCCACCTTGAAGTTGTCCGATTTCTGGTTGAGTCGGGCGCCAACAAAAGACCAAGGCACCGCAAATGATTGAATGACGCTTTCTTCTTTGCAGCTCAGAAACGACAACTGTGAACTTGAAGTTGCCCTGTAACGACAAACTGTTTGGCGGAAAATCGTGGAGACGCGTGTTTTTTTTTTGTGTGTTTTTTGATTCGATATAGTAGCTTCCAGCCGTGGCGGGAGTCAATGGCCCTTTCAGTGTCCACTAGGCCGCTTGGGGTGGGTTCAACTTACATAGATGGGACCGAAACCCAACATTTCGGAAACGCAGATTGTACCCGGCAAACCCGATCTTCATAAATCCGAAGTTCAGATTTGGGATCAAAATGCAGTACTGTACCTTTTTCTAAGGCGGCGGTAAATGCAGTTAAAAATTGATGTGTTTATTCTGAGTTTTATTGGTCGGGAGCACGCCGCCCGTAAAACTAGAATGAGTGCATGATCAAGATCATGATAAGATCATATTGCTTCTACTTCATGTCGGCGAAGGGTACATATTGCTTGATGTTTAGTTTAAAGGAATATTCAGTAGCCCTAAGGATCCTCACCCCTCAAAACTGGCATCATTTTGAGGACCAATACACACCCCTACGAAATACAGGGTCATTCACCCCGAAACCATCGTGAGGGTCATCCATGATCCTTAGGGTAGAATGTGTTTTCTTCAGGCCTATCGGCGCCATATTCTTCGGCAACAGCTTCGTCAGGGTGCGGGAAATTCACCGGGTCCATTGGTCCATTGAATCGATGAATCGATGGGGACCAAACCCGTGGGTTTGTAACAGTGACCACCAGGATTACTTCATTTTTTGGTAGAGGATTCCCACTGTTACTTGAATGGGAAAGCAAACAACCACTTAAACAAAAAGGTCTTCTGGTTCTATAGCTTGCAAAGAGAAAAACCATAGACTTGAGGTACAAGTTCTGTTTGTAATCAGGAACAAACGTCCAAAACGAGTGGGGGGCTTTGTGTTTTTTTGTAAATATCATTTTAGCGGAAGCCGTGCCTGTCTCTTCTTGGTGTTTGAGTTCGCATTCCTGCACTATGATAGGATCTGTGCCACCAAGCACCCAATGATAAACCTTTGAACCACAAGAGAAGCGGTACTGTTGATGGACTAAATCTGGCCAACTAGTTAGTCATGATCATGATCCCAAATCTCCTCGAAAAAAAACAAAAAAACTAATTCAGTGTTTCTTTTCAACCATTCCAAGGTGGTCATGAATTTCTGCCATCAACCAGGTTTCTTTTTGGTGCTATCTTTTTCAACCACCGGAACCTGGCGCTTGGGCACCGTTGAAAACGCCAGGCTGTATGCAGATGAGCTTTTGAGGCGGCTACAAGGTTGCCAATCCTTTGATGAGGGCCGTGCCACCTGTGCTGAAATGAAACTTGACAAATATGGGGCCGTGAGGTCGGTCAACTCCTTATATTGGGGATGGTTTCATCCCATTTTCTAAAGGGCGAATTCCTTATAAACCCCTACAAAAAGTGGACTTTTTGAGATCATGGAATACATGGGCATAGTCTGTATTTTTTTTTAAGTCATGGAGCTTCACTTGCCTTTTGGGGTAGGTCCTAGGTCTATATATAATCGTTAATCGTTTGAATCGTTGATTTGTTGAAATATAGAAGCATCATAAAGGTTCAATGTTTGGTGGGGACTATAAATTGCCAAGATTCTTTGATAACCACCCAGGTTGGAGATTGGATGGCAAAGCCTCCCTATAGGCCTTGTAGCTGAATCAACCTCCAGCTCCCAGCATTCAAGAGGATTCTACCGCAACAAAGCTTTGGGTGGGAACCCCCTGACAACATCAGTACTATACCCTGCTGCAGTCACAAGATTTCCGTTCTTGCTTCCATTTCCAGCTCAGGATGAATGCCTTTCATCAGGATCAGCATTGTCAGTAGACGCCTCGGTGTGAAAGGAAAAGATCCAACAGATCCGCGGGAAAGGAATCCAAACCTCATACTAAAAATATCTGACTTGGTGGATCATCTCACTTGAATTAGTGGGTCAATACTTATGGTACACCATGAGTATGAACTCTGATCTTCCTCTTATGTCTGCACTGCAAGCTAAGTTCTACATAAACAATGGTTTGTCATCATGTGAAAACTGCATAGGTGAAGGTATTTACAATTCTGAGGACGAAAACGGATAGGTTCATGGGAATCGGCTTAAAACTGCCATTGGATGTAACTCCGATGAGCTTTTAGGGCTTACGAGGATGGTATCAGAAGCAATTTTGTCACGGGTGCTTACGGTACACATTTGCAAAGGGGGATCAACAAAAACGCAAAGGTAAAAGGTAATTTAGTAATTTTTGAGTGATTTGCTCACATGATTTTGCAGTGTTTCGGGTTTGGTTCATAAACCCCTTGTTTGTTCACCCTCCTTTGCCCCAAGTCTACGAGGCAATTGCTTCGACCGCGGAACGTGCCGGCACCAACAATTCCTGCCAGTTCAGCAACACCCATGGAGCAAACTGCATCAGGTGCAGGGCATGGGTTCAAGACATCATTGTGCAACATTTCCCACAAAGGCTCTAAGCTTGAGTTTGATTCTGGTGGTTTTCTTAATAATTTGTGCCTTCAAAAACTGATGGAGCTTTAGTGATTCTTGGAGGACAGCATTCTGAAGTTTCAGAAGGCTGTCCTCAGGTTGTTTTGTTTGTATCATTCTTTTAATTTTGCACTCCGGTAAACTAAGATAGCAGTGGAATATAATACCTATTAAGACTTGTAATTTTCCAGTCATCTATGTTAGTTGTTTACTGGAGGGTATCCTACTCTTGTAAATGCGACTCGCGACCTTTGAGTTGTCACCTCTCATTTTGGAAGCGTGACAAAAGGCTCTGTGAATGCAAACGCAGAGCTTATGGTTGGTGCCTTATGAAAAGATGTACATTTGCCACGTTGATTTTGTGTGGTGAAGTCATTTTCATATTCACGTTTCAGAAGCACCTTCAGTCGAGGGTTTTGCCTGCGACTTGAGGCTCGACTGCAATCTCTGCAAGGTATGGGCGTTTTTTGGTGGTTTTTCTCCCTCCCCAATTCGGCGGTTATGTAAGTTTCTGCTCCCCTTGGGAAACTGTTGGGGGTTTGAAAAACCTGGGGAGGCGCGAATCGACTGATCGTGCGCGCGCTGCGCATCATGTCGGAGCGCTTGCGGGAACAAGGACGACGACCACCACGACCAGCAGGGGCCCGTGCTGTGAGGATATGAATTTTTGGGGATCTTCTAATTTTGAAACACAAGGAGTCAGTGTTGAAGTCAGGTGCAAACTCCTTCTTTTAATTAGCGTTTGTTTTCTTTTTCCAAGAAAACAGAATGTGGAAGAAAAAACCAGGACAGCGCAGTCGACAAGCAGAAGAAACAGTTGTCGGAGACCGAGATGACTTCAAAGCAAGATGTAGCCAGTCAGAGTCACGAAGAAGTACTCCCCTGAAGTCCTTCCCTCTCCGAAAACTAGGGGGATTCCTTAGGTGATTCCTTAGGTGATTCCTTCGGTGATTTATGGGATTTACCTGGGGATTTATGGGACGAAATTAACATATCCCCTGAAAGTCAATAGTTGGAAGATGATGAAACTTTCCTTTTGAAATGGTTCATTTTTTGAGGACAAAAAATCGTTCATGTTTTTTGGGCTCCCGCAACATCGCGGGGGAAACCCAATAGGTTTGAAACATCTGCTTGAAACATCTGTTTGGGATTCCCATTTGAAGTTGAGTGATTATCTTTTAAAGGATTCCCTATTTTTTTTTCCTATTTGGTTGTTGATTTCCTATTTGCTTGCTTGTTGAGTTGAAATCCCAGTAGAAAACCTTTTCACCTCAACTCACCTTTTTGAGTTGAAATTAAGCCTACAGGTTTCACAGTGGAAAATAGTGATTTCCGTGGAACTCATGGTGACCCGAAGAAGTTCCAGTTGTGTTGACTTAGGAACAATTGAAGTCCGAGCTACAGGTGCCTTGGTCGGGAACAGCAGCCTGCAGGTGATATATGTGTGTTCCTTGTCGGATGCAAACCTCAAACCAAGGGGGGGTTTCATAAACAAACAATATGGAAGGTCAACACCTTTTAAGGGAAACATCTCTTTTAAAATCAAGGGACTCAAAGGCAAGGCCCGGCTCACCTTAAATGGGCAAAACCCCTAGTGGTTGAGTAGGTCACCTGCACCCCGCAGGCTCAAGGTGACCAGCTCCGCGCTTCGGAGAGAGCGAAGGCCCTCCTGCAGTCGCGGCTTGAAGTGATGCTGCGGGAGGACTTGTTGCCACCGGAATGTGGCAGACCATGCACCTGAAGCCCGGTTGCATCAAACTGGTGGTAACTAAGTTTCTGACAAGGAAATATTATAGTCCAAGCTTGTTGGTTGGCCATGCAATGGGTGAGATTTATTCATTTTGTGTAGAAAAAATGTAGAATGAACCGGTTTGAATGCACATAAAATCGATGCATGATTTCGGACAATGTGTAAGAAGCTAGCCCTCAGGCTTGGGGTTGCCTGAAAAGCAAGGAAATTACCACAGATTTGCGCATAGATTTCCCTTGGTGCAAGTCCTTGCTAGCAACCCTAAACTTGAAAGACCTGCTATCTCCGTGTAGAGCCTTTGTGGAGCTCGTTTAAAACGAAAGATCTCGGGATGTCCGTTGTAGAGTGAGTGAATCCCTCCCTAGGAAGAGCTTGGCAAGTGCCTTGTTGGAATAAACGATTTCAAGAGTGAAGATTATTTAAGAAAGGGGCCATTTGAAAACCACACAAGAAAACTAGAAAACTGCAATCATTGGTCTATCACTCGGTATCAAGTGATCACACTGCAAATATTGTGTTCTCACTGGATCATTTGAAGCTTGAAATACATGGCATGACGAAACGAAAAAAACAAGGCAGTTTGCACAGGCTGGGGTGAAACTTCAATCCAACCGGTGCGACCCAAAAAAAGGCGAACAAAAACTTGGGGGGTCAGAAGAAGTTCTCGGCCGAATCTGGAAAGTTTGGAAGCAACAAACAAGGGGCAGTGAAAGGACAGGTGATAGGTTTGAAACATCTGCTTGAAACATCCCAGGATTCCCATTTCAAGTTGAGTGATTATCTTTTAAAGGAGACTTCCTGGTAATTCAAAGTGACCTTTTTTTGGGATGGTGATATAAGTGACCCTTTCTTCAACCTCCGGCACGGCAGATTTGGATTTCTGTCCGGCCCACACGAAGATAATTGTGAAAGAACCATGACATCTTTGGGCCATATTGATATCTGAGATATGAGATTTTTTGATTTGCTTGGAGTCCAAAAACACTTTTGATGCACTTCATTTCGACAAATTGAAGCCTTATTCTGTTTCACATCACACCTAGGTGGTGGCAACTCAATTTATTTTGATAACTTTTCACCCCCGAAAAGTTGGGGGAAGAAATCCATCCCATTTCGACAAGCATCACATCTTTTTTCAAATGGGTTGGTGAAAAACCCAGCAACTACTTGGAGGATCATCCCAGTTAGATCCAGGTAGTTTAGCAACTAGTTGTTGGGTAAGTCCCCTAACTACCTGGGGTTAAATTTCCCCTTTCCAAATGCTTAGGCTTATGACCACCTTTGTTTACCTACCAAACTTTTCGTTCGAAGGGGCCGAAAGTCAACGCCCACGCCCTGCGAGATGTCGAGAAGCATGGCAGTTCCCACCCCCACCCCACCGTGGATGGGACCGATGCGCTTCCCTCCGTCGGCTGTACAGCCCCAAAAAAAGGGGACCAACCAACCGCCCAAGGTTCAGCCGGAGGTTCCTAGGAATTGGGTTATTCTCATTTTACACTCCGGTAAGTTTATCACATAGCAATGGCTGGAAATTCCAGCATTTTGTTAGATGTATTGGAACCTTTTCGAAAGGTGGAATTTCCAGCCAGCTATATTAGTTTGGAGGAGGGTAGTTGTTATTTTAGTTGTGTTTTTTAAGGTTTCTAATTATATCCCTTAGGGACTCAACTTCTTTTCTTCAACACCTCTGCATTTTTTGGAGCAAAGTAAATCTTTTGTTGAAAGCAAGGGTGATTTATTTCAGCCGGCTGAATCTGAAGAGGGGTCTCCGTGCAATCATCTACACATTTGGATCATATGCACCATTCCAGGGTTTGCCAGAGACAGGAAACCCAATGGATGGATTCTCTGGTGAATAGCATTGATGCCAGAGACAAAAAGCTGAGAAATTGCAGGTCCAAAGTGGTTCCAAAGAAGCATGTCAATACAGGAAGCTATACATTTCAGTGTTCCGAAATTTGAACAGAGCGAGCATTTTTGAGTTTCAAAGAGATCGAATCCTTAAGTTTTATCATCGCCAAAAGTTCAATTGTCTAGAAATATGTATGTATAGATTAAGATAAGATGATAGGTATATAAACACGTGGCTGAAATGTTTTTTTTCTCACTAAAAACTCTTGCTGGTTTTTTTTTGCTCAAGCCCAACCAGGGCTTTTGATTCGAACGTTTCGATTTGGGATTTTCGCAATGTGAGGACCTCGGCAAACCTTGAGAATTTTGTCGGACTTTTGTCGTGAAGAGGTGGAAAATCATTGGACCAAACACTGGATGATTGGTTTCGAAATGTTCCAAAAAGGGGCGGTGAAGGAAGGAAGTAATTACAGTAGTTAGATTTATTTAAATGAATGAAGGAACTGAACTGTTTGATGGCTGAAATCCGATTCATCCCAAACAACCACCTGAAATGGTAAAAAAACCTGGTAAGTAATGGGATCAAACACCTACCAATCTCAACTGGAAGAATCTCGTCAAAAATCTTCCATCAATTCTTCAACCCACCTCAGGCGTGTGAAACGGCCACTGACGGCTTCGGCTGCGGCAGCGTTCTTATGTCTGGCGCGACATAGCTGGAAGCTCAGGGGGATTCGTTGGTTGACAGGGCCCAGGGAAGGATGACAAGGAATTTGGAGCTTCTAATTCTACCCCATGAAAAACCAACAGTGGCTATGGCTGGCAATGGAAAAATCACCATTCTTGATAGGAGATCCATCTTCACATGTTCTGTTTTTCGATTGTTATGTACTTCCCGGTAGTGCAAATCATATATCATAATTACGGTATCGGAATCGGTATTCAACAAAAATACACATATACATACATCTTCAGGCTGACTTAGTGGCAATTCACAACTTGTAAAAGCGAAGATTCCTCAAAAAAAAGTTGAGTTTGTTTTTTTGCATCTCTATTTTCCAACCACTGCTCCAATTCAATAGGATATCTATCTTCCTCAGCCTTTCCAACCCAACCAGGTCGTACAGTCTTGGTTCCCAGCCCAAGCCTTCCATTAAGACCACCAGCGAGGTCGCGAAGGACAGAGATTTTGGGGCTGGTGGGAGGATCTCATTACCACTTGGACCTTGACAGTTCGTCAAAGGTCCTTTACTTGGATGTCCATGGAAGTTAGTAATTTGGTTTATAACCTACTTAAGGGACTTATAAACTACTTATATAGGGATTATAACCCGGTTACTAAGTAGTATGGACATCCCAGTAGGATTTGGGGAAATCCTTGGTCACTTGGTCTGGAAGAATTTCAGGTCCGTGAAGTTGTTGGATCCAGCGGAGCTTATTTGAGATTCATATGGATGGCGATGTGGCGCAAAATGCGGGTAAAGCCTAAACCCCCCAAAAAAGGTGCAAAACAACATGGAAATCCATATTAAAGAAGAAGGTAGGCCCTCACTCCTTGTAGATAAGAGTTTCAGAATCATCATGACTGAACCACTGAACATCACCACAGGCTGTCTTCTTTACAAATCTTTATTGATTTGACTGCTACTTGTGGCCTTAGCTCGGAATACCTTGGCCGCCAGGACAGCAACATGGTCCAGCGGGGGCCGCGAGATGAATGATGTGTTGCGCTCGGTATCGGTCGGACACCCAGGTTTCAAAGAGTGGTGTCAAGTACTTCCAGCACTTGGTTGATGCGGATGTTCATGTTGATGCGGCTGATATCCTACCCAACATGCACACATGTTTCTTGTGCATATTTTGTGATATCTTACAGCGCAAAACCCAGTCCAACTACTATCTATCAACTGGTGCAGGATTTTAGCCAACCGGTGTAATGTGATGTTGGAACCATACAAAGTATACGTATATAGTTGTTATTGATGGAGGGAAGGTGCTATGTGATGTTGCGCAAGATGGCAGTTTGAAAGGCCCCAATGCGTCCCAAAGTGTAAGCCCACTGTCCTCGCTGTTCCATGCGAGGGAAAGGCTGTTGCTGAGCGAAAGGCGTGTCTTCATGTCATGCTCCAATGCTTTGGACAGGGTAGATATTCACGCTGTTCTGTGGATCTGCAAATCATCACAAGCAGTGCGGGTCATCATCACTACGAATGAACGATTTGCAACAGACGAGCTTTCTTTGCCAAGGAAACTGTTACATTATCAGGTTGTCGGATGACAATTTTCTCAGGTGTAGATCATTTTGTGCTGGTTAATTTTGATTGTGTTTTCCGTTGTGTATGTCATGGAGGTTGCTGCAAGTGGGGCGACCGCTTCGGCTGTGAGCTTCTCAGGATATAGCCTGTTTGACAATACCTGCACCCTTTTTCCCAACACAATGGTTGTGTCGGTGGTGTGTGTTTATGTTGTTGTTACTTCCCAGAAAACTAACTAGGAACCTTAAAATGGACTTATATCATTTTTTCAAAAAGCTTGCAAAGGCATTTTTTTCATACTGAGGGTTCCATGAACCGTGAGTTTTCAACTTAAAAAAGTATGCAAAAATATTTGTTCCCCACATTTTGCCGGCGATTCTTTTTGGGTGTCACTATTCCTTCACTTTTGATGAGGAAGGGTGATTTGAGGCTTGATTAGTTTGGAGTCCGAACGTTGAAAATGTGATTTTCAGTTTCATGAAAATCCGATGATTCGTTTTTGGGGATTCCAACTTACCCTCCCTGAAACTAACAAATCCCCCCCAAAAGCAAATTGATGGGACTGGAAGGTTACCTTCATTTCCTTTTAGGATGATTCACTTCCTTTTAACATATACTGTACCCTCCAGAAAGCAAACATTTTCCTGATCTCTTCCCAAAAGGAAAACCTTCATCTTCCAGTCGCATCCATTTTTCAGGTGCGATTTGTTAATTTCATCCCATAAATCCCAAAGTAAATCACATAAAAATCACCTAAGGAAACCCTTAAGGAATCCCTAAGGAATCCCTTAAGGAATGCCCCTGGAGGGTTTCGCCATCTCCCTCAACGACTCGGCAGGTGGTAAGCCCTGAAGAGGCGATGCAACGGTTGATGCAAGCGGCTGGACCTGGTGCAGGTGGAGGGGAGCTGTCAGGGAGGGGTCCAACATGAAGATCCATTATCCCAGTCTACCATTATAGGGCTGTTTTCCATAGTGGGGTTTCCACTATCCCAGTTTTGGAATTTCGTGGGAATTTCTCAACGGGACAACGGTCGTTTTTTGGTTTTGTTTTTTTTTTTTTTTCGGTATGACATTGCCTCGGAAAACTAGGAATTCGTACCATTTCTTTAGGCAACGGCGGCTGGTTTCAAGTTGATAGAAATTAACAGCAACTTGTTTTCCAGGTGGGTTGTTTTGGTGGTTGGGGTAAAGAAAGGAAAACTGTTAATCTTTTTCTGTTGTGATAGGAGTGGGTGAGCTGTTGATTCTTTTTGAGAAGCAACTAGGACATGATTTGTTTTGCACATAGTCTTGGGGAAATTGAGAGGTGCTTTGTGGTTTGGTGGGATGGTTTCTTTTGGTTAGAAGAGGTGAAATTTCAATCAACATTTATGTTCGATTTCGGAAATGTCAGAAGCGAAATCATGGAGCCGTGATAATCCAATGATTTTTTTTCGAGTGGTTATTTTTCGTCCCAACTAGTGGGCAATGGGCAGCGACTTTTATGTTTGGAGTCTCAATTTGTGAAGAGGACAAGAAAGCTGTTGAAGGCGAATTCTCATGGTCATTACAACCATGACTACAATTTAATACATTTTCCCCCAGATAGCGATAGCTATAGGGGTTCTTACTTCCAATAGGGGGGGAGGGCGACGAACCACTTTTGCGCATTGGACGGCACCAGAATGCCATTGCAGGGTGCAGTGGACGTGGTGCAATTGCTGGGTGCCATTGCAGGGTGCCATTGTAGTGTGTGTGTGTGTGCTATGGTTAAGTGGACATGGTGCCATTGCTGGGTGCCATTGCAGGGTGCTATGGTTGAGTGGAAGTGGTGCCATAGCTGGGTGCCGGTGCAAGGTGCCATTGTAGTGTGCTATGGTTGAGTGGACGTGGTGCCATTGCTGGGTGCCATTGCAGGGTGCCATTGTAGTGTGCTATGGTTGAGTGGACGTGGTGCCATTGC
>DF239810.1:125966-143599 GCA_000507305.1 Breviolum minutum Mf 1.05b.01
GTTGTGGTTGTGGTTGTGGTCGTCGTTGTCGTTGTCGTTGTCGTTGTCGTTGTCGTTGTCGGTTGTCGTTTGTCGTTGTCGTTGTCGTTGTTGTCGTTGTTGTCGTTGTTGTCGTTGTTGTTGTTGTTGTTGTTGTTGTTGTTGTTGTTGTTGTTGATGTTGTTGTTGATGTTGTTGATGTTGATGTTGTTGACATTGTTGACGTTGTTTCTGCTGTTTCTGCTGTTCTGAGGATCATGAGTCTCGGGCACCCACTTTTGGTTCGAGCTGTTTCAAGTATAAGTAATCAATGATATTCAGATTTGTTGCTGACTTCAGGGGCCTTTTTGTACGGTTGTCCCATGCTAGAAGTGCTTTCTGCAGTGACTGGTGCATCAATTGTGGTTTTTGAAGAAGTGGACTTTGCAGAAGGTGAAGGTTCAGTGAAGGCCTTAAAGCAGCGCTTGGCACAGAAGATTGGCATCCCACGCTTCCGACTACGGCTCCTTCAAGACAACTACGCACTGGATGACGATCAAACCTTGATCGACGGTCAAAAATTTACCCTTCAAGTTGTACAGCTTGTGATCCTGGAGTTTCTGCCTCCTGATGTGGAGCAAGATCGTGAAATCATGGTGGCCTGTCGCCAAAATGATGACAAGCTTCTTGAGCAGCACTTGAACCAGCCACGAAATCCCAATTTTGAAGATGCAAATCAAGTCACGCCCCTGTATGCGGCAGCGTCAAATGGAAATCTCAAATGTGTACTTCTACTGCTTGAAGCTGGTGCCAGCCAAAACCAAGGCCGGACAGACACTGGAGCAACGCCTCTACTCATAGCAGCTCGGAATGGGCACCTTGAAGTTGTCCGATTTCTGGTTGAGTTGGGTGTGAACAAAGACCAAGGCCGAACTAATGATGGAGCAACACCTCTATTCATAGCAGCTGCGAAAGGGCACCTTGAAGTTGTCCAATTTCTGCTTAAGTCAGGTGCCAACAAAGACCAAGGCACAACAAATCATGGAGCAGCACCTCTTTTCATAGCTGCTCAAAATGGGCACCTTGAAGTTGTCCAATTTCTGGTGGAGTCCGGTGCCAACAAAGACCAAGGCACGGCAGATGATGGAGCAACACCTCTACTCATAGCAGCCGCAGGCGGGCATCTTGAAGTTGTCCGATTTCTGGTTGAGTCAGGTGCCAAGAAAGACCAAGGCTGCACTGATGATGGAACAACGCCGCTTTCCATAGCCGCTCAGGAGGGGCACCTTGAAGTTGTCCGATTTCTGGTTGAGTCGGGTGCCAACAAANAAGACCAAGGCCGGACCAATGATGGAGTAACGCCTCTCTACGCAGCAGCTGAGGAAGGGCACCTTGAAGTTGTTCGATTTCTGGTTGAGTCCGGTGCCAACAAGGACCAAGGCACGACAGATGATGGAGCAACTCCTCTCTACACAGCAGCTGAGGAAGGGCACCTTGAAGTTGTCCGGTTTCTGGTTGAGTCCGGTGCCAACAAGGACCAAGGCACCACAGATGATGGAGCAACTCCTCTCTACACTGCAGCTGAGGAAGGGCACCTTGAAGTTGTCCGATTCTTGGTGGAGTCGGGTGCCAACAAAGACCAAGGCCGGCAAAATGATGGAGCAACGCCTCTTTTCATAGCATCTCAGAATGGCCACCTTGAAGTCGTCCGATTTCTGGTGGAGTCCAGTGCCAACAAAAGACCAAGGCACCACAGATGATGGAATGAGGCCTTTTTCTTTGCAGCTCCGAAATGGCAACTGTCAAGTTGAAGTTGTCCGATTCCTAGGTAGATAGCAACAAGCAGTTTTTTTGCGGAAAAATCGTGGAGACGCCGTGTGTTTTTTTTGTTTTTTGATATAATAGCTTCAGCCCTTTCAGTGTCCTTCCACTCGGGGGGGTAAAAAATCGCCAGGTGATCTTCGCCTTGCGCATGGCCGCAGGCCCAGGTGCTGGAATTCCACCACCTGAAGTGGTTGGTGCAGCGCTGCACCAAGCGAAGGTGGGAAGCAGCCGGAGCTGAGTGTTGTTGATCTTCAATTTTTGGGGGTGCAACAGGTTTTTTCTTCAAGAAAGAAGGGGTTGTTTTTTTTTGGACACCCAAAACAATAGGGTCATTTAGATAAAAGTTCCAGGTTTATTATGTCCAGTGGATGTCTAAGATAGACGTATTGTCTGCAATTCCATCAATACTTGTATCCACTATGTGCCTATAACTTGGAGTCTAAAGGTTAGCATGTTTCTTCCCCCCAAAAAAATCTAAGCTCTAGTAGCTGAAAGCTTTACAACCATCCCAACTGTTGCAAGGTGGATAAATTCCGAGTTTCACGTTTCACCCAGCAGGTTACACCACTCAGTGCAGAAGCTGTGGTGAGGGCGTTGAAAGAGGTGGGCTTTTTTTGGGAAAAAAAAACGTTTGGACTTCTGGGGGTAGTAAAGAGTAGTTTAGTTTTCAAAAAGTTTTTTTTTCAAAGATTTTGGGGTTGCAGATTGAGTGAGTTTGCTCAAAAAACCCAATAATTCAATATCATGACGATGAAAACGAGCTGTTTTGCTTATCTAGATGGTGGTTTCAAATATTTTTCATGTTAACCCCTGGGGAAATCGATCCAATTTGACTTGCGCATATTTTTCAAATGGGTTGGTTCAACCACCAACTACGATTGATGGAAAAGAAACCTGCGCCACTTGGACATGCCCCCCAAAAGGTCGCTGGTATAAAAACAACCCAACAAAATTGTCAAGGCCATCCGAGCCGTGGTTCTTTGGGGATTTTTTTTCTCCATCAACCGTAGTTGGTGACTTTGCCACTATTTTTCTTCGTGGAGTCATCCTTGAGAGTTGGAGACTCCCGAGTGTCCGATTTCCTACCCGCCTGAGTGAAGCGGCATTGCAAGGACTTTCTGGATGCTAAGGGTCGTGTAGTATAAGGAAATCCTTCCTGGATATGATCAAAATACCCTAAGGATCCTGACCAACCCCTCAAAGGCCTGGCGTCATTTTGAAGGACTCCAATACAACCCCTACTATACAAATACAGGTTCATTTCACCACCCGAAACCATTGGAGATTGTCATCCATGAGGCCCTTAGGGTATATCAAAAATCACTCAGAAGATGTGATTTCTGCACATCTCTTGCTGCTTCCTGCCGAGGCAGGACACACAACGCCATCGCCAGAAGTCGTTCAGGTAGGCATTGGGAATCGAGTTCCTGTGGGACTTTCTTGCCCTTTAGGGAAAGCTCACAAACCAGTAGCTAAATGAACATCCTGGAATCCACAACGTTCGTTTTTTAGGGGTTGCAACCCATATTTTTAGGTTTAGCGCCTTAAAACCGGCCTTTTTCATGGTTTGGGGGGGTCCAAAGGTAGCTTTAAAGAGTCTACCATCAATGGCCAGATGTGTATCCTATTGAAAAGCAGTTGGAAAACTCCAGCTGGCGATTTTTATAGTTGACCCTCCTCATTTGACTTTCGGCTGCCAGCGAAAGGCTGCATTGCAAGCAGCTGTCAGCGGCCAGCTGCCAAAGGAAATGCAGTAAAGGAGGCAGCATGAACCACTGAACAACGGTCATGTACAGCATCTCTTAAGCTTCATTTTGACGAAAGATGGACTTTGAAATTGATTCATGATTCACGTCAATGACAGGGTTTTGAGAAATGTCATAATATGATATATGATATTTTGATCCCCTGAGCATTGAGCATTGGCATACTATCCCTCGATCCAACGTGTGGAAGGTGTAGCGTTGCGACCTTCGGGTTTGGGTGTCCAGCTGGACATCTCTGATTCGTCTCGTAGGACAAGGGGGTAGAACTCCAATTCCCTTGAAACCAAAATCTGCGAATTCACCCCTTAGAGATGTGGATAAACCGACAGAAGTTCCCGGCCCCATTCTTTCAATATTCCTACGTTGTTTTGGTAGGTGAAAGTTTCATCATTTTTCTGGGATTTTCTGGATTGGTGCGAGGGAGAAGAAACTTCAAGGGAAAACCATGCCATACAAGTGGCCCAAAGTGGCCTAGCAGCTGTGCCTTGTTCGCTCCCATCGGTGGTTAGGTAGGGAGAAACCTCCAACCCTTCCAGAGGGACTCCAGGTTTTTTTTCCGGAAAAACGGCATTTTTTTTTCATTCATCTTCTTAATTCGTTTTTTTCATCTTCTTAATTCGTTTTTTTTCGATCCTGTGATGCAAAAAAAATTGATGCACAAAAAATGAGCTAAGAAAACGGTTCAGACTGGATATTTCTGGTCGCATTTTTAAAGGTTCTGCCGTCTTTGTCAAAGTGGGAGGTTAGGTGAGATTCGGAAACCTTGCCACCCGTTTCGTGCATGTGAAAGGCCACTAAAAATGAAATGCTGAGGCGAAAGCTTTGAGAAATCTTAAGATGTGCCTTTCGTGATGAAATGAGTGATGTTTGCAACATGCTTTACGTTTTTCTGGATGGTGGATTCATTTTTTTAATTTTTCACCCCGAACTTTGGGGAAGATGATCCAATTTGACTCATATTTTTCAAAGGAGTTGAAACCACCAACCAGTTTACCTTTTGCATCATGTTTCATCCTGATGTAGAAGAGTCTTCATGATCCCATGAGAGATATGTATGGCCAGTCATTGAATCTCTATACACGAACATGAATGTTTCTTTGATTTACACAGGTGGAGATTGATTGAAAAGATACACGTGGGAAATACTTTTGGTTCAAGTCTACACCTGCCAGACATGGATGATCAAGCAGTTGTACTCAGCACTGATTGTTCGCATGTGCACTGATACCACACCAAGTCACAGCAAAGATTGTAGCAGCAATGAATGGGCATGAGGGTCTCCGTGCTACAGATATGAAAAGAGAGGCTGGTAATAAGCTGGACTATGAGGCTTTTTCGGGCGCTGCGGCCTGCCCCTCCCACGGGTGAAGCAGGTGACCAACTGGATCCAAGGCAGAAGACCTAGGTTGTGGGTTTCAAGGAGCATGCTTAGATGGCAAAGTGGCTCATGATGAAAAGTTGTGTCTGTCTTCTGGAACCGGGAGATGGAAGGGTGCATCACTTCCACGAATTCGGAATCTTGGAAGACTGCCAGCTGTGTGAAGTGCTGAGGGTGTTTCAGCGCTTTCAGCACTGTTGTAGCTTCTTTGGCACGCCGCGTGAAGCGCGGCGTCCAGCAATGAGTTCCAAAAAAAGGAAGGCAGCAACCCATGGAGGTGGCCAAATCACAAATGCCGCAACTTCATGACCCTTTGGTGAAATATTTGTAAAACAGAAAGTTTCCAGGGTGTTTTGTGGGCCCAGAAGTTGGATAGATCTTGGGCTGAGAAATGTGGAGGGAAGAACAGTTTTTCCTGATGTGAGGGTTGTTAGATTTTATGTGAGTTCATCATAGTTCATCTCCTCCTCCTTCGCCTCTCCTCCTTCGTCCTGGTCCTCCTTCTCCTTGCTCTTGTCAACTACGAGCCACCGCTGCCAGTTTTGCCTGCCGCCCAACCGCGATCATTTGCGCCCAGTGTTCGCTGCCAGACCTCAGCCGCGATGATCTCTGCCCAGTGTTCGCTGCCGGACCTTGACCGCGAAGATATGCCAGAGAGACGGTCAGAAGATTTGCCAGAAAGAATGTCAGAAAGTATGTCGGAAGATATGCCAGAAAAGAATGTCGGACGATATGCCAGAAAGAATGTCAGACAGTTTCCAGAAGATACGCGGAAAAAAATGCCAGAAGATATGTCAGAAAAAAAGATCCACCCAGCACTACACATCCCAATGACATCATGTTCATCGTGCCACAGATGGACAACGGAAATCTTTTCCATGTGACATATGAAGGTCGAGTGGTGAATGATGAATTGGAGCAGCGTGCTTCCGTGTTTCGCAGGGCGACGCGGTTTTGGGAGGTTGGAGACGAGTCTCGTGGCAGCTACGAGGCGGAGTTGGGGGAGCCAGGTCTCGGGCTTGGCGAGCTGCAGTGAATCGCGGCCCTGCATGTGTTGAGAGATCGATTCGGCAATGGCATCCTTGGGGCTTAACTGCTTCTGGGCGGAGCGGTCTGATGGATGCGTTGATATATCAATTCGGATTCGGTTTCTTTGAAGCAGCTTTGTAGAAAGATTTGTAGGCAGAAAGTCGTCATGAACGTATCTCTTTGGCAGCCTGGTGTGCTAATTACAAAAAGCAGTGGGATTTGTGCTAGTGCCTCGACCTGTCCCTAACGTGGCATTGCGCAATAACCACGTAGCTGACGTAGCTGTTTTGACATGCCATGGTGGGGATCACTCGAAGTAACGTAATTTTGTTTTTTTTGCGGGTGTTGATCAAAGTTAAGAACAGCTGCCATCAATCATTGCCATGTTTTGATCCAACTCGTCATGCCCGGTTTGGGGGGAGCATTCGCAGCTGTAACACTTTGCTTACCCAGGAAGCAGAGGATGTAACATCATGCAGAGCAGCTACTCCAGCTTCCGTCATGCGTTTCACGTCGCAGCGCCTCGGTTGACGGATTGGAAAGCGACCTTACTAGCTGTACTTTTGGTCATAAGGGGTCCAATAGCGCCTTTTGCGAATCAGATGGGGCAGAATGCAAAGCCTGCATGTGTTTTCAAAATCTTCGATATAGTGATGTGATGATTGCCTATGTGCCTGGAAATTCGAGTCACGATGCCGAGGTCGCTGGACATCCTTGGTCCGCCAAACCTTTGGTTGCCTTGCGTTCGAACCCGGGTAGGGCGAACGACGTGATTCTGAGGCGCAGAGGTCTCATCTCCATTCTGGACTCGTGGGGAGCATGTGCTAGCTGCGCTCCCAAACATGGTTAGGCAGAGGCATGTAGGTAGGTGGTAGGTAGGTAGGTAGGTAGGGAGGCAGGAAGGAAGGTAGGTAGGTAGGTAGGGAGGCAGGAAGGAAGGAAGGAAGGTAGGTAGGTAGGTAGGTAGGTAGTTGCGAGAGGCGTGGCCTGTGCAGGTTTGGCACAGTGCTCGTCGAGCTGGAGCTTGGAAGGTATTCATGGGCAAGTGGTGTGTCCTCACTGCATTGGTTTAGCGCCTCTGATGGATACGCCACAGCCCAACCGGTTCCGGAAAAGCTGTGCCCCGCCGCCGGCTGAAGCGAGCAAGGTCGGCAGAGGCATTCACGCTCAGGGTGCTTAATGCCATGACTGCGAAGTCTGATGGAGTCGCAGTCAGGCTGCGAAGCCAAAGCCCTCGTCGTGGGAGGAGACCAGAAGGGCAGCCGCATTATATGCTCAGAGACTCAGAAGAAGATGCAAAATTTGCAGGCAAACCTCCTCTGTTGTTGCAACAGTTGTCCAGGCCTTGGAAATAGAGGGAAAGTAAAAATGGGTGTCAAAGGGGGGGCTGGCATGCGCATTACAGTTTGTTCTTCGAATTGCAAATTGTTTTTGAAATCCAAACAGAAGTGGTCATTTTTTTCTGAGATACTTCTTGGGTGATGGGTAGAGTGGCAGAATTTATCATCATTTTTCACTTCCATCATGAAGAGGCTTGCAAATGTTCGCCCCATCAAAGGCAACTTTTGCGCGAGCTCCCAGCAAAAGTCATGGAGCTCCCAGTGGTGGGGTGGAACGCAAGGTGGCGCCGCCGGGCACACGTGGCCGCATAGATATGGCTTTGGTTCGACAAGTCTTGGGTTCTACTCGATTGCTGCCGGAAGGCTATCACATCTGCTGGGATGGTTTGCAAAAACGCTGGTTAGCTTCGTTACGAGGTAAAAGATGAAGCAACCATAAGGAGCCTGGAGGGCGATGCTTTCGGGGGGATGTTGACTCATATTTCCTTGAGACCTCCAAGTTTTGAGGGAAGTTTTTGCCTAACCGTTTTGAAGGGAATTTGTGGCTTCAGGGCGCTAAAAACAAATGAATATAGCATAGTCCTTGCACCTTTCTCTTGAAAATATTGAAAACGTCCAGCATGAGAGAACTTCTGAGTTTCCCAGAATTTCCGGCAGAAAAATCGCCGGACTCCATGTTTTTGTTTGGTTGGTGACAAGCTTCGGGCGATGTTTTTCGCCATGTTTTGGGGCCCTTAGGATGCGACTCATGAAGGTGAAGGATCCGCATGCTGAATCTGCGAAAACGACATCACCTGCCAGTGAAGGCGCCGCCAAGAGAGGCCAAGACTGACCATTTCAATCCGTTTCATTGATTTTGGGGCAATTGCGCTGCATGACAATGTGACAATATGACAATATGAACGTTTTAATGTGGTGGTTTGGATTTGGATGGTTTGGCATTGAGTTTGTCGCGGTCACACATTGTTTGGCACACCAAGCCAACTTCGACAAAAGAAAATTTAGCACCGCCATGCGATTTCATCCTGTGCCAGGTATGGTTTGTCGCTGGCATCCCCATATTCACCTTGCGGTCCAGCCTAAGAACTTTTTGAGGAAAGTTTCCAGGAAAGTTCTCCACCTGCCGATGCAGGTGGATGACACAGTCATTGCATGATGCTGGCGAGTTTTTTCATCCCGTGCCATCCCTGGCTGAAACCACCACCGAATTGAAACCACACTCCTGGGCTTAGTAGGGAAGGCATCCTATCATATTTGGCAACTTCATGGAGGTTTCCTGCAGGGTGATGCAGGTCTTTTGGGTGATAGTGTTGCAACCATGATTCGATGGACAAGTATATTCTGTATTTGTCTCTTTCCGAGATGATGGTGTTTGAGAGGAAACCGGTTAAACACGAGCCATTGCCACTGAACCATGATTGTTTGAAGGATGGGTGATTCTTCAGTATCCCCAAAGCGAGGCCATGGACCTGCATACGAAGCTGCCAGCGCAGGCAGATTCAAAGGTTTCTGGCCTCGCCACTTGGAGGCCAGTTTACTGTCACAATGAGATGGGATGAGAGACCGGTGGTTGTTGAAGAACCAAGCCTAGGCACTGAAAGTGAATTTGGAAAGTGATGGTCCAAGTGCAGTCATAGTTCACCAAATTCAGAACACCTTGCAGTTTGAAAATTCCCGACCGAAACCTCTTTCCTTGACCTGCATACCGAAACTTAAACTGCAACTTTGTAGTTGCTAGGGCAAAGAACATGTTTACTGCAAGCAACCCGCAGATGTTTTGGCTTCAATGGCAGTAAGCAAAGACTTGTATGGAACGTCTTTCAATTTTACGCGTGGAATTCCTCCTTATTTCTACTCCGATTTGAGACATATCACTGTGGATTTTAGATGATTCTACTTCCCCACAGTTATTTGTACCATTTTGTTATATAAGCACAAACAGTGTCAGATGTTTTGAGATCTTCATGCCCATCATGACTTGCTGTGGCTAGGCGATGTTGAAGTTGGTGGAAACCACTCCAAAAGTGAGCAGGGCAGCGGCTGCTACCAGCCTTCTACTATGCCTGGCAGGCATCGGCTGGTTCTGTTGGAGATTTGTCTGGGATGGATGTAGCCTGTAAGCTGTTGAACTCAAGATTGCTTGGTAGTTGATTTTATTTGGTGAAACCCCTGATTTCGCCGATCTCTGCCCGGCTGATAGTGTAATAATATACCATTGAGTTGGTCCGTTGCAAGTCTTACAAAAGATGGACAGCAAGATGATGACACGGAAGATTGTATAGTCCAGTGTCAGATCAGATAGAAAGTTGTGAGGGTGTTTTTGGTGAGTTCCAAGTCGTTTCTTTCATGTTCCTGCGATGTTTGAACATTTCACGTGGCATGCAGTTCTTCATTTCGGGGACTTTATGTAATACTGTGCGATGCTAAAGAACTTCTCTAGTTGGTGTAGTATTCGCCGGTATTATACATCTCCTCTTATGTCCTAGGTACAACCCAGCAATCAAATTCGAAGATGTACGTGTATCTACATTATATCATATCTATCTATATATATATATGATATGTGCACATATTTTCCTCTTATCTCCTGCTGCCAAGGGTTTTTTGTTTTTGAATCTCTCAGGGATGGGAGAGTTTCAACCAGCAGTTCACTTCCCTCACCTTCGAGTTGGAACCAACAGGACCAAGGTGAAGGGGGAAGGGCCCGGGAATGAAAGGACTCCAAGATGATTCCACCACCATTGTTGGGTGGCATCCTTAAGCATGAGGGGTGGCATCCTGAAGATGTGAACTCTGTACATCTTCAGTCTCATTTTTGTTTGAATCATTCGAAAGGTGTGTTTGCAATGCTTGGAATTTGAAATGTAATGTCCAGAAGTGATTGGTAAACCCATCCCCCACTCCCCAAACAATTGAGGGGAGGAAATTAAGGGTCCTACCCCTTTGACTCGACATTATTAAGTATTTCATTGAGGTGTTTAGTCTAATTTGTTTCTTGAAAATTTCTAGTCCCATGCAACCACCGCGGAGGCCAAAATGTCACCCATTTGGAATTTGAATTTTTGAGATCTGGGGATGCTTCTAGTAGTTCTGTTTCGACATTTCCCATAGATCTTGGGTTGTTTTTCCCACCTGCTTTTTTTTCGGTATTCAGTTGGCCCAGGCGACTCAGCAAGAAGAGCAGGGGAAAAGAGATGGCTGCAGCTATGCAGTGTCGCCTTCAAGAGTCCTGATCAGTTGTGTTTTTTCAATGTTTTTTTTTCACTCAGATTTCATTCCAGTGTTCGTATTTGGTTCATAATGAAATTGTTTGATATTTGTTTTTGTTTGGAACCCCCCTATGTGTGGGAATCAAGAATTTTTGCTTCATGATATATTTCATGCCGCAACCAGAGAATTGCTTCAGATGGTGGGCCCTTTCCATGCAGATTGGATGACTGCAATCTCGTGTCGATGAGTTTCAAAGGCAACAGGGCAGGGAAAGAGAAATCTCCCATGGTTCGAAATCTCCCCAATTTCAGCGGATCCCATGTTCAGCACCCACGGGGGCATCATGCATGCTGGCAATCTTCAAGGTTTTTGTTTTCTTTTTGCGTATAAAAACCACTGGATTTTTTGGCTTCAGCAATCTCAGAAATTGTGAAGCATGGGGAAAAGCAGGAAACATTCACCGATGTGTATTGGAACATGTCCTTTTTTATAGAACAGTTTCAAAGAAGCTTTGGAACAAAAATCCCTGAACATATGGTCCTGATGGATTCACAGCCTTGAATTTTCCAACCAAACATATCGCAAAGATGTTTCCGATTTTTCGCCATGCTGTCGATCGAAGGGCCAATCACCCTTTTACTGGTGGTTCTGTTTGCACACTTTATAGCAAAGCGACCAGTTTCTTGGTTGAAGAAGTCTTCGTTTCAGGGGTTGAAAGCACCAAAATAGATCGGTTGTGAATACTGTTATTAACGGTCAACTTGAGAGTACATATCAGTTGTATCAAATCATACATCAATGCACTATAAACGTCTTTGACCTTCCCAGATATCAACAAAAATCCTTCGAACTGTTCTCAAATGAAGATTCACAACCTGAGGAGTTCTTTGGTGTGAAAACCAAGTGGATTGCTGCAGAGGAGCCATTACCAGTCTTGTTTCATGGCTTGCAAAATTGGAAGACACACTCGTTGACCATACACCTCAAGGGGAAAGATTTTCGGTGGTGAAATGAACAGACAGGTGAAATGAAAGAAACCAATGCCAATGATCAAGCATGTTTTTTCTTGTGCTCATGAATTGTGTTTGCTGCTAGTGTGTGTGAGGATATGCAGTGTACAAGAATCAAGAAACAACATGAACATATCCACATATTATGATTTTTAATGTAAACATCATACACAAATGGTAGATTTTTATATCCGTTTCGGAGCTTTCAGAGTGACCCTCTCCCTGATGATGTTGGAAACTTCACCTACAACAGCCACACACCTTGCAGATTCCAGCTCTTTTCGGAAGCTGAAACAAACGCTCCACGGAGCGTTGCTTACGAGTCGTTGTACAACAGCCTTGCAGCACGACAAGACAGGCGGGGTGTCTGGGAAGAGATGTGCCTTTTCGTTGAAGGGGCAGTTTTTCTTGTTGGAAGCAAACGGGGAGAGAGAGAGAGAGAGGGAGTAAGAAAACAAAGGAGTTGGAAAGGTTATGAAGACCAATTTATGCAGTGTATGCGTGAATGAATCAATCTCATTTTGAGAAGATCTTCTTTCAGAGACTTTTTAGAATCGCACCACACGGTCATGTTAGCAATCCATGAATTGAATTTTGTTGAGATCAAATTCCTAAAAAACCCTCCCTATCTCATCTGGAGCCCCTGCAGTGGCTGAAAAACTTTAGGCCATGCATCTGGCCAGACGTGACGAACCGTCATGCCTTGTCTGATCTATTTGGAGCTCAACATCTTCTTGGATCCTGTGAAGTGGAGGAGCCAGATATTCCCAGTTTTTTTTGCCACGGAATTTATCTGCGGAAAATTCCACCGAGTTTTTTGGGTGCATTTTTTTCGGCTTAAGTTTGGAAAAAATCCATGAAAGATTTTCCACTATTTCCACCATGTTTAGGTGTGAGTTTTTTGGTTTTGGGGCCAATTAACAAAAACATCGAAACAGAAGAAAAAAAATTCGGAAGGCATCAAGGATCGATTTATGATGCATGTTCCCAACAAAAAAGGTGTTTTGAGATGGTAGGAAGTTGTGGTAGGAAGTTGTGGTAGGAAGTTGAAAAAACCGGTTTTCAAAGGTCGTTTGGATTTTATTTTTTTGAAACCTCTGAAAAACTGTCAATCGTCAATGAAAAAAATGGCAGTTGCAGTTGTGTCAAATCAAACGACACCGAGGCGGCCTCTTGGACTCTGGTTCGGGGGCCACAGGTTCTCGCTGGTGTTTTGGTGCTTTTTTTTTTTTTTGCAAATGGCAAAGTGAAGCGGCACCACCACTTTGCAGAGGGTTTTTTTTTGAAAATTTTTGATGGGGGTCCCTTTTTCCATATCTATTTTTTCCGTAAGATGTTCAATTTGGTAATTTCAACTCTTGGGGGCATCTTTATTTCTTTTTACCACAGTTTCCCTCCTTTTGGTTTCCCCCCTCCCAACAAAACAAAGGAAGGATTTTTTCAACGGCAAGTGTCACTCACCATGCTCCTGACGATTTGATAAGGCATCAGCTGATGTACACTTTGAAGCAGATATGTTGGAGATTAAGCCATCGCTGGCGTCCTTGGCTCATTGAGGCAACCTGCAAAAAATATCCAGCCATGTCATCAAGGAACAGGTTAACCCCCTTTGAAAACTAACATCTCTTCCCTGAAAATTTGATGGTTGGAAGATATTTCCTCTTTAAAATGATCTCATTTTCAATGGACATGTTTATTTTTTTTGGGTGGGTATGTACCACATGAGCAAACAGAGAGGATGAATTATTTCGAAGGTGGAGCTTAGAGGAATGCCCTCCACTAAATGGTCATATAGTCACATACAAATTGATTGCTTATCCAAAACATGAAATAAAGAAAGAGATTAACATGGGCATTCGCAAGTTTTTTAAATATACAAAAACCCTTAGGTATATCAAATCAACTCCTCAACTAAGCTTTTTAGTATATTTGTTTGATTCACTGTACCCTTCAAATGAAATATCCTTAGTACCTGCTCATTTCCTCTTTCAAGTGGTGCAGGAGCTTGTTCTGCAGATCTTGGAGCAACAGAAGACTTTCAGCCAGTTACTAGGTGGTTCTTTAAGATGTTTTTCTGTTCGGTTTCAATTTGATGTTTTTTTTTCCCCAACCTTTTTGTGCAGTTGGGTCAACGGCCAAGGTTGGGTTTGGCAGCATTAGAAGTGCAGCCAGCAGCACATGCAGGATCCCTAGCCAAGGCACACTTTTTTTTTTTTTCGGAAGAAAGGTCATTTGGTGGTGTGAAAATTAAGATACTACTTGGTCAATACAAGTTCCTTGAGTAGGGATTCTGAATGGGAATCTTGATCGAAGTACCAGTGTCAATTGAGACTATGTAGCAGAAGGTTTCCAACAGATCCAATCCTACAGCGCTTGGGGATAGACCAAACTCAGTGATATCATAGGAGTAATATGTACATGTGTATTATGTATATGTGTATGTATATGTGTATGTATATGTGTATGTGGATGTGGATGTGTATGTGTATATGGATGTGCATGTGTGTGTATTTGTATTTGTGTATGTGTATATGTGTATGTATATGTGTATGTGTATGTGTATGTATGTCTATGATATGTCCATGTGTATGTGTATGTGTATGTGTATCTAGCTGGTGTTTTGAAGGGAGCTAAGGAGCTGGGGGTATCTAAAATCCCGTTATAAAAGGGAGCTAAGGAGCTACCTCCAGGTTTCTAACCACATCTCAGGTATGTGTATGTGTATGTGTATGTACATGTATGCATATCTACGGCTTGAAAACCGTACGAGTAAAACGCTGTTTTTTGCACACATGCTTGATGCTGCGCCACTGTGATGTTGCTTGCATGCCCACACATGGTCGATGCTACGGCATGTCTTGGGTGGGGTGGGATGGGGTGTGATGATGACGTTCTTTGCTTTTGCACACATGCTTGATGCTGCGCCACTGTGATGTTGCTTGCATGCCCACACATGGTCGATGCTACGGCATGTCTGGGGTGGGGTGGGATCAAGTTTCTACATATCGAACGAAAAATAACAAGTGTCGTTAATTCCCTCCCGCCCTCCCACTACATACGTAAACATGCGCCTGGTTGACAAGTGGTGGTGTTCACAACCCGCCGTATGCAAAACAAAACTTAATGCCTTCGCTTTCATGCTGCCAGGGTGGGGTGGGGTGGGATGATAACTTTCTTTGCTTTTGCACACATGGAGCGAACTGTGAAGGCTGTGGAAAAAGGAGCGACATTGAAATTTAGCACTTCCGGAATGTCAATTTACACCATTTTTCCTGAAATCTAGGAAATTTCAGTCCACTTTTTTCCACCTCTTTTCCAGTTTTCCCCATCACTGGAAGAAGCACTTTTCTATGGAAATTACAATGCATGTGCAACCTGTCATAATGTAAAGTGTCAAAACGCTCGGGCGGTTTTCAACCCGCCGGGTATATTATATGAGATGTATATGTTACATGTTCGCAAGACCCTCTGTGGTGGTTTTGCAAAATAAGTATATTGTTTAGAATATTGTTTGAAATATTTTTTCAACTAAATGTTTTCCGTACACAACTATACGTATGTTTTCCGTACGCAACTATATGGTTTCCGTACACAGCTATATGTTTTCGGTACACAACTATATGGTTTCCATACACAACTATATGGTTTCCGTACACAGCTATATGGTTTCCGTACGCAACATATTCCGACATTGTTTTCCGTACAGAGCTATATGTTTGAAACAATGATTGAAACAATGTTTGTAAGTTAAAAGAATATTTGGGCCCCAATTTGGATAGCCGATCGTGCAGAGCCTTTAAGAACATTCAATGTACAGGTGTGTATGTGTGTATGCATGAATGTATGTAATGTGATGTGATGTGATGTGACGTCGCGTAATGCAATGCAATGTAATGTAATGTAATGTAAGGTAATGTAGGGTAATGTAATGCAATGTAATGCAATGCAATGCAATGCAATGGAATGTATGTAATGTAAGGTAATGTAAGGTACTGTGATGTAAAGTAATGTAAGGTAATGTAATGCAATGCAATGCAATGCAATGCAATGGAATGTATGTAATGTATGTGATGCATGTGATGTATGTAATGTATGTATGTAAAGACATACGTATAGATTTTTGTTAATTTATGTACAGATTTATGTCAAGATTTATGTATAGATATATGTGTATATAGATGTTAAGATATACAGATGTTTAGATGTATATTTGTAAAGATGTAAAGATGTTTAGATGTATTTTTGTAAAGATGTATAGATGTATGTATGTAAAGATGTAAAGAGGTAAAGATGCATAGATGATTTATGTATAGATGTATAGAGGTATAGATGCATAGATGTATAGATGTATAGTTGTATAGTTGTACACGTGTATAGATGTAAAGATGAAAAGCTGCATAGATGTATAGATGTATATGTATTTTTTTATTTACAGTATGAATAAACACACACACACAAACACACGCAACTGGTTAGCTGGATTTTGTCCATCAACTGTATGTTTTCAATTCATAGTTGTATATACAACCGTACTCCATGGGAAAATATCCATCCAGCTGGAGATTCCGTTGACAACGGCGAGGCGGTCATGTCCATCCACGACCACACGCGTCGCACACTCAGGGTGAAGGATGCGGTTTTTGTTTTGTACAGCTTCTTGGGTGGCAGGGAAATCCCTGGCATTTTTTTCTTCAAGTTCAAACATGTTCAATGCAAACATCTTTCAACTCTGTGTCAATTGTTGCACCAAGCCCTTGCAGCCCTTGCATGAATTTGCATGTGCCATTGGCGTTTGGGGGCTGAAGCCATCAACGAAGTTTCAAGAGTGCTCGGGTGTACCGTTTCGTTCCGTGTCTAGCCGCCTAGCCATGGCTCCCAACGATATGCATCCATCGCAGGTGCAGAAGTTTTGGGTTTCTTTCATCAGCTGCATGTGTTGAGATTATTGGAAACAACCAACTTGGAGATAAATCTCGCATTCCATCTGCATGTGGAACACCATGCCAGTTGGAGAAATATCAACTGCTCTTGCATCATGACTTGCTGGGCTGGCTTTCGTTTTACGCAAGTAGATGATATTCTTAAGATGCCGAATTCTCAGCAATTTTTGGTTCAAGATAATTCAACAAGCTACAGCTACATTTGATATTCAGGTTTTTTGATTTGAGGTGCCTTCCGTCAGTCCCATGCTAGAAGTGCTTTCTGCAGTGACTGGTGAATCAATTGCTGTGTTTAAAGATGAGGAAATTGCAGATGCCTCCGTAAAGGCATTAAGAAAGCGCTTGGCGCGGAAGATTGGCCTCCCACGGTTCCGACTACGGCTCCTCCAAGACAGTTGCTCACTGGATGACGATCAAAACTTTGCAATGCAAGTTGTACATCTTGTGAAGCTGGAGTTTCTGCCTCCTGACGCGGAGCAAGATGGGACCATCATGGTGGCATGCGAGGAAAATGATGACACACTGCTTGAGCAGCAGTTGAACAAGCCATGCAGCCCGAATTTTCAAGATGCAAATCAAACCACGCCCCTGTATGCGGCAGCCCGCAATGGATGTCTCAAATGCGTACTTTTACTGCTTGAAGCTGGTGCCGACAAAGAAAAAAGAAACGGTGGTACTAGAGCAACAGCTCTCTACGTAGCAGCTGCGAATGGGCACCTTGAAGTTGTCCGATTGCTGGTCGAGTCCGGTGCCAACATGGAGCAAGGCACGAAGGATGTTGGAGCAACGTCCCTTTTCATAGCAGCTCAGGAGGGGCACCTTGAAGTTGTTCGATTTCTGGTGGAGTCCGGTGCCAACAAAGACCAAGGCACGGCAGATGATGGAACGACGCCTCTTTGGATTGCTGCTCATCAAGGGCACCTTGAAGTTGTCCGATTTCTGGTCGAGTCCGGTGCCAACAATGGAGCAAGGCACGAAGGATGTTGGAGCAACGTCTCTTTTCATAGCAGCTTGTGAGGGGCACCTTGAAGTTGTTCGATTTCTGGTTGAGTCGGGTACCAACAAAGACCAAGGCAAGACAGATGATGGAGCAACGCCTCTTTACATTGCGGCTCAGAATGGGCACCTTGAAGTTGTCCGATTTCTGGTGGAGTCCGGTGCCAACAAAGACCAAGGCA
>DF239810.1:144101-164661 GCA_000507305.1 Breviolum minutum Mf 1.05b.01
TGGGACTCGGGCGGTGATGTGTGGCTTCTTGACGGGGGCCTCAAGCGAGGACTCCGCTGAGACCACAAGTGTTGGCCCGATCTGTCCTGAGGGATGGGAAGTGTCAGATGATATTTGTGTCGTGATTTGTCCTGAGGGCTGGACGAGGTCAGGTGGCAGTTGTTTCAAGTACTTTCGTGATCATTATTCACATTATGCTGGTGCTGAAGCCTGTCGTGCCTTGGACGCATGGGCCACATTGGCCACCATTGTCAATGACGAACAGAACTTAGCAGTGGCAAAACTTGTGACCGGCACTGGGGACGCATGGATTGGGAGACAGCTGGTGGGTGGAAACGAGATTTGGAAGAGTGGCAGCACTAGTTTCTTGGAAATATGCATGATGGATCATTATACGAGACAGTTGAGACGCGATTTCAAGATTCATGCGAGACGGTTGAATTCTCAGCTATACAAAGACCTGACTTGGGCAATCCCTGAGCGTAGTGAAGTCTAAAATTGGGGGTATAGTTTTGAAAGATCCTTTCGTTTTCACCGAAAAGAAACACAACCAAGTGGCGTGCAAAAACACATTTAGATACATTTGGTATTCTCACCCTCGGTAGATGAAATTCGACAAACATGCTCCAACTTATGTTGAAACCAGCAGATAGACTCCGGTCCTAGACCACCTTGCCATTCCAAGATCCAACTGACAGGTTCGTACTCTCCTGGTTGGGAACTTCCACTTGACCAAGACAACGATTGTGGTCGGATTTTCGCAGATGAGCATCAAATCTTTCCTCGTTGGGGCCGCATGAATTGCGAGTGGAGTCGGGCGATAATGTGTGGCATCGGCGCAAGTGTTCGTCCGGACGCCAAAGGCGCCTGGATGTGTATATGTCTTTTGCTTCTGACGTACTACTGTCACAGCTAGGCAGTTTACTTTCAACAAAGTGAAGCTGCCAAACGATTGCGGATGATTTGGGTTTTGACAGATCGTGTTTGTTTAGACTACCTGAGTTTCTCCTAGTCCTAGAAAATGTGTCAGATCTTGCATTTGAGGAGTGAAATCCAAGAACCGCGGCTTCTTAAAACGATTTTCAGATTGCTCGGTTCGTTCACGCGGGAATTGTTCCGCTAAAGTGCGCGAATCTGCGGTCGGGGCAACCACCTTGAAAAATGAGCGGTGGCCAACGCCATCACGGAGTCTGGTAACAACATCCTCCCCATTAAAGGTGGGATGAGTTTATCTCCAATATAAGTCGAGTTGAGTTGAGTTTAGACCCTGGGTACACATGACCTGCATTTGACAACAGGCCTACGGAGTCACATTGGACAAGATGCAGTCAGAGGCGGGGTGCAAGTCTGTTGGATGAGGTGATTCAACAAAGTACAGCCAAATTTTATGTTCATATATCCCAGGTGGTGCAGGATTTCTTCCATTCGATTTTTTTTTGGGCCACCCTAAGAATCCTTGGACCCTCCAATGGTTTCGGGTGTATTTCGTAGGGGTGTATTGGTCCTCAAAATAGCCAGGTCTTTGAGGGGTTGAGGGATCCTTAGGGTAGGTGATGTGTTTATGGAATCAATGAATAACTGCGCTCTGGTGGCCGGAAAAAGCCTCATTTTTTTCGAATTGATCAACGGGTAACGTGCTGTTTCCTGTGTGATTCAACATGTTACTGTATGTCTTGGCAAGCAATCCAAAAAACTCGAAACTGTTCGATTCACATTTTTCTGTTTTTTGAAATCAGTTTTCTGTTTCAGGGCCAAAGTTTCCACAGTGCTCGGGGAACTGGAGCAATCTCCAAGAATCTCCCCCTGTCAGAGGCAGGAGATCAATCTGTCAATCTTCAGTGTCGGTCGTTTTTTTTTCAGCATGGATTTTGAACAGTGAACTGAAATGGGTGTTTCCAAAAATAGTGGTACCCCCAAATCATCCATTTTTGGTAGGGTTTTCCATTATAAACCATCCATTTTGGGGTTCCCCTATTTTGGGAAACACCCAAATATTCATGACATAATTACTGACATGTACTCCATTTTGACATTCAAAAAAAAATCAAAAAAACGCAACAAGTCCCAACTCATGACAGACAACAGCAACAAGCCTCCCCACAACAAGCTCCCAGCTTCACTTATTGCAGGTCAACCGCCATTGCATCCCAGAAGACTGCTGGGTGGCTTTGAATGGCAAGGCAGGGTAGCTGGTAGCTTTGATCTTTTTCGTTTGTACCAGATTTGTAGCAAAGAACCCAACTTGTTGATGAGTTGTTTCTACCACAGAGGTGAAGAACTGCAGTATTTTTTGTTTTTTTGGTTGGTTGTTTCTACCAGCCATGATGGTTTGTTTCACAGGCCCCCTGTTTTGGTTTTGTTAAAGCAAACACTTCCAACGAAGACGTGTTTTTTTTTCCATGAGAACGTTGGTCACTTGGGCCATGCAGGAGTCTATTGAGTTGACATGGCCACAAGTCGCACATCAAGAATCATGTTTAAAAGAGACCTCGAATTGAAAGGTGGATTTGGTGGAAGGAATTCCCAAAATCAACGGAAAAATCATGTTTTTTTACTAATGTAATATAACAATCATACAATATGATAACGGCCATATTGGCTGGCCTCTCCTTCAACCCCTTCAAGAAGTGGTGCCATTTTCTTCCGACCCGTTTCCATTTTTGCCGCGGCGCGAAACGAACAGGTCTACGACTTGTCGGAGTTCATGGATCGGCATCCAGGCGGGTCCGGAAAGTCACGACGGGAAACGTAAAACGATCCGGTCCGAAGATTTTCGTTGGGCTGTTGGGTAAATTGATGGATTTCCCGGAGATGTTTTTTTTTTACATATCATATCCCATAGGATCCATGTATGGTATATTTCCCTACATTTAGGTGATTTTTATGGTAGATGTAGGTAAATATACCATACATGGATCATCTGGGTATATGGGTGTTTCCAAAAATAGGTGGAAAACCCCCAAAATGGATTGGGGAAAGAATGGAAAAGCCTTTTTAAAAAGATGGGATGATTTGGTGAAATCCACTATTTTCGGAAACATCCACATATCATGTACATATATTTTAGATTCAATCATACATACATGCATGTTATGTGTTTTCATATTAGATTTTGTATCATTTGTATGATCTACAGAAGATTATGTACAATACATGTATATATATATATATGCATATATGTATATAAAGAATGTGATGAACTGATTCATAGCTACTTCACCATGTTGGGATGATTGAAATTCCTGGGACGTTTTTTTCATGTGACAATAGTGACCCTTTCTCAATGATGCTGAAGCGACCTCCGAACTAGGGGGTTGAAAGCTCACTTTCCTTCACCTGGTACAGCAAATGACATATTTATGTTGACATTCATATTGTGCCCTATGTAATCTATATATATATAATACACGATTTTTCTCCGATTCATTAATGCACCATATGGTTGTGTTGACAGATGTTGAAAACCCATCCCTTTTGAAGTCACATTTTTCCAGGTGGCCCCACGACCATCTTGGCTTGGGCTGGTAAGGATGCCACGAAGTTTTTCAATGAGATCCACAAGGGCGTCAAGAGCCATGTCCTTGAAGACAACCACAAAGTTGAATATCGGAAATTTGCGTATTTTGCATTGATTGAAGCATATATATGATTGGGTATATATGTGTGTAATATGTATGTATGTAGAACAAAAATATCTGTATATATATGCATGTATATATACATACACTCTCAATGGACTCACACATACAAACCTCCAAGAACGTATGTCCAGAAAAACAATATTCGGGACCGGGGATGTTTTTTTTTTCCGGAGGAAACTTGGCTTTGAAATTCTTCCTGGAAAAACTAAGGATTGACTCCTATTTGCGCCCTGAGTCGTACTTGGGCGAGCTTGGGGTGGATGAGAACCTCATGTCTGAAGAGTTTTGGCACACTTTGAGAGAGGCTCGCTTTGGGAGACGACGAACCTTCGCAATTTTGAAGATGTATTAACCGTGCAAAACACAAGGTGAGAATCATGGTAGATCCAAAGATGAACTGAGATGTCAAGATCGTGCAAGCAGATTCATCAAAGGATTCAGCTGATGTCCTTCAGTTTTGGTCAGGCACGCATTGTGGAGGTTCGCGAGGAGATCGACCGCGTCTTGAGCCAGAGGGCAAACAGCATTCACAAGGCAGACAGCATCATTCGTCTTCTGCAAGACAAGTATCTTGGCTCCGAATAGAGAGTCTACAATGGGAGAAATGGAAGTTGCACTTTGCTAAGATGTGTGCTTCCCATATCTTTGTTTGCATTGCTGTTGTTTAGTCTTCGCCAGGAAGACTGACGCTCAGCTGAAAACGAAGTTGCAACGCTTGGAGACTCAAAAGCGAGCAGCTTTGGACTCTGAGGCGAGCGGCTCGGGGATTCAGACACCCCGCAAAATTGCAGTCGGCGATATTTGTCTCCAATAAACACTTGGAAAATGCATACAGATTTGCAAACCCGAAAAATCTCAATTTTTCAAGATCTTCTTTCAAGAACGAATTTGTCTTGGCGAAATGTCTATGTTTTGGAAAAAAGATCATATTTATCATGCAGGACTACGCAAAAGCAACGGACGTGAAGAAGGAGATTGAGAAGATTCTCTCTGACCAGGCTGCTTGTCGCTGAAACAAGACATCCTGCACCATAAATTGCTGGTAGTGTTGATGGTTCAGAAATCCCAAACAGCCACCTGGGATGTATAAAATCCTATAAATAATGGGATATTTACCATATCAACTGGTTTGCCGGAGTTCTGCCATCAACAGTAGTGTCTAACGTTGGAATCTCCTAGCTGACTTTAGTGAACCAATGCATGATTGCTTCAAGCAAGGAGGATTTCCGTTACCAGACCTCAAAGGAACATAGCGGATGATCGAAAATTTCACATCTGGAATGATCAGGGAAATTTCCAGGTTCCTAGCTTCAATGGTAGGAATGATTTTTACCATGTTTTGGCAATAATATGCCTGGTATGTAGCTCGTATATACAATCTGTTTGTGATGGCACAAAAATTGTAGATAGTGATTTTTTTTTGCTGAATATGAATGGACATGGTTTTGGCAAAGCACAATGATTATCCTTTGATATTGGTTGAAGAAATTAAGCTAACCAGTTCACATGTTAAATATCCCATTGTTCTTCAAGGAGCTTTTGCTATAGGGGTTCTTACTTCAAAACGAGGGGTCGGTTGTAGGGGTCGGTGTTGTACAATTTCGAAAAGATACAACAACACATCCTGCACCAAGTCGTACTGGTAGACCAATGCAGGATTGCTTTTTCGGCACTAGGATTTCCGACACCTGGAGTTGTATGTGGTTGTAGATACATATTCTTAAGTGAACATATGGACACTCGGTTTTTTCCCCAGAAAGCCGAGGCTCATGTGGACTGCCATGATGTGCCAGTGGATATTCCAAACGCCAGTGGCGGCATCCCATTGTCAGAGGTGGCGCGGCACAACAAGCCTCATGATTGCTGGATTGCGATCAACAAGACCGTCTACGACTTGACAGATTTCTTGCTTCATCATCCGGAACAACGCAATTCCATCTTGGCTTGGGCTGGCAGAGATGCATCTTCTATGTATGACAAGATCCCAGGTCGCTTTCCCAGCAAGCAGTGGATGGATTTCTTCATGCGCTCTGAGTGGAAGATGGGTGATGTTGGTGTGGAAGCCAAGAAAGATCCCGTCACTGAGCAATTGAAGCAGCTGCATGATGAATTGCGAAGGCTGGAGGGTCCTTCCAAGGNTACCTTCTATCACTGGACTCAGGGCCGAGGAGTAGTCAGGAAGGTCTCTCCATTCATCTAAGGTATTTTTGAAGGCTCCAAGTGGCTCCATTTTCCAGCCTCAAGAGCCTTACGGCGAGAGCCGTGTAGAGCTGCATGCCGAGTCATCCTTGAGCGTTTTGGGTATGCAGCCTTGACGATCTTTTTGAAGAATTCAACCCCCATTAGAGCAAACACAATAAAGATAATAAAGCGACACCCCTTCTTTTCTAAAGCGTCCTTGTGGACTGCGGACTGACAAGGGGTTCGGGGTTCGGGTTGCGAAGATGAAGTAGGAGCATCCACAATAGATGGCACCTGCTTTGCATGTAGGACCGCTTTGCGGGGAGGTTCCGAGGTTTCCAACAAAAAATGAGCTCAAGCCGTGGAATCGACACATTGTTTTTTTTGTTGCGGAGAAATCCATTCAGCAAAACGTCTTCACCTGATCTAGGTGGTGGCAACTCAATTTTTTTTTGAATTTTCACCCCGAAAATTGGGGGAAGATTTCCAATTTGACTTTTGCACATTTTTTCAGATGGGTTGGTTCAACCACCAACTAGTGATTCACTCAGATACACTGAAGGCAATTCAAATTCTTAGCTTAGTTTGAGACTCCTCTTTTAGCTACTTTTGAGTGTGTTCGAGGTCCTGCAGCAAAAGTGGCAAAGGACTGCGATTTTGTCTCAATTCATGCTCTGGAACCCTGAAATTGAAGAGTGTTTTAAAAGGATTCTTTGTTTTTTTTCGTTCCAAAATCATTTTCCCTTTCCATCCCAAACGGTGGTTGGTTTTTCTCTTTTCGTATTTCTGAAGCATCCCAGATGTTGCATCTCAAAACATCAGGAGCTGCAGCTGAGTGTCGAGGAGGTATCCTGGTTACGTAACAGTTCGAGACAACTGACAGAGGCTGTGGATGAGATTTTCACTGCGCAGGTGGGGAGTCGGGGGAGACTCTTCAAAAATGACCGAACAAACCGGGAACCGGCGCAGATTTTTTTTTCCAAGCTGGGAAGTAAGAAATTTGAAACATTTCCAGAAATCTGGCCCAAGAATTTATTTGAGGGGCCAAGAGCTGTTTTTGTTTTTGTTATTTTCTCAGGAAGGTTTGTGTTTTTAAACAGGCACCTTTTTTTTTGAGGTGATTCGCGAGATAGTTGTCCTTTGCTGCGAGCGAATGTTAGTTTTCTTTTAGGTACTTACCGAAAAAAAAGATTTAGATTCATATAACGACTTTTTAACCATCTTGTGATGTGTTTGGAATGATGTGCATCCTCTTCTTGGATCATCGAATCATCATGAATCATCCATCTTGCCGGCAACAGGTAAATATATGATATATATGGGTGTTTCCAAAAATGATGGATTTCCCCAAATCATCAATTTTAATAGAGTTTTCCATTATAAGCCATCCATTTTGAGGTACCCCTATTTTAGGAAACACCCATATGATAATATATGTAAATTATACATTCATCCTCTATACAACTTCAGGTTAAGTCGGTTAAGTCCATGATCTCAACCCTTTCTCTTGGACCGTAGCGGAGGTCCTGGGCTTGCGACAGGCTGAATGGTAACTCGATTTTCATTGAAGTTGGCAGGACCATCTCAGTGAAACACCAGCTACCGTCGTCCCCCAAACAGGGATGATTAATCCCCAGAAATGAATCATCTTTCAACCACTGTTCAGGGGACATTTGTTAGGTTTTGTTCGGGGGAGGGACGTGTTAAGTGGTTAGTAACCTTTATTAAATATAGGTCATCAAGTTCGGCCATTTGGAAGGGGTCCCACAAATTTTAGGGGCTTTAAGATCACCATGGGTATTAATAAACCAGTTACTATCTGGGATGATCCTCCAAGTACCCCCACCCCACCGAGGTTTAGCATTAGCCGTAGCCCCTGAAAAGTTACCCATCCCAAAATGGAACTTCCGTAGGCTTATAACTTATAACCATCATTTTTCAGGGGCGTTTGCTGTTTGTTAAACTTCAGGGGTGATCGCAGATTTTCCCCGACTCCAAGGACCGACCGAGGTCCACCCCAGGGGGTGAAACCTACCGGCCCATGGGTTGAAACTACCAAACACCGAACTGCGGATTGCTACGTTTCATGGCGCGTACTAACCGAGGCTTGTAAGTGTGAAAGACAAAGTGCTTGGAGAAATGGGAGGTTTCCTCTTCAGTGTAGCCCTTAGTGTTTTTTTCAAAAAGCCCATGAAATTGAAATGACAGGAAAGGAAAGGACTATCTGACTATCGATAAGTGAGAGTATCCCAGAATCGTTCAGTTACATCATTCGATTCTTTTTGGTAGTCCTACATGAGCCGGTAACCCCAAGAACGGCTTTCTTAGATCACGGGGATTTTTTTTGTTTCTCCTAGTGCCAACCATGGGTCTTCAGGTCGTTTCAGGGGTCGACCGCATCCTGTGTTGCTGCATCAAAATGCTGAGGCGGGGGCCGGGATTTTTGGCGGCAAGAATTTGTTGTTTCAAACCAACAAGAGGAAAAAATCAATGCAACAAATCTCCTCACTTTTTTTTGATAGGTTTGGATTGATTTCCTGGTTGCTGTTGGAGATTGGATTTTTGTTGATCTGTCAATCTGCCAATCTCATATGTTTCACATGTATCCTGATTTTCAATGTCACAGTCATGACCTTGTATCAAAAACACTAAGGGGCCGGGGCCATGCCGCTCAAAGTTTTTTGGTTCCTTTTTCAGTCACTTTTCTTTTAACATAAAATTTATTGATATCCATCAATGATTAGGACATCCTGATGTTGAGATCAAGTTTTGAACTGAGGGGGGGGTTGATTGAGGTTGGATATGTTGGGTGATCTAAAGATATCTTTCTAAAACCCGTTGAGTGGTCACATCACGAGACTCCCCCATTGAAGGCCACCACAGCTTTGCTACAAAGCATTTGGATCAATGAGAAAAACATGGCAGAGCAAAGCGCGGAATTGGAAGAAGAGGCGCCCCGAAGCGCCCCCAACGCTTGCGCTTGCTGCTCCCCAACTGGAAAGTCACGTCTTGGGGATGGCTTTTTGCACGCTGGCGTTCCAAGAAAGAAAGCCTCAAGAAAAAAAGTTCGAGCAACATGCGGGTTATGAAAAGAAATCGTGGATCAGAATCAGGGGAAAGATGCTTGGAGTTTTTTTCAGATTTCGGAGGTCCAATAAAAACGGAACAGTTTTCTGGAAATTCACCAAGCAACAGTGCTGAATATTCTCCCGTTTTGTGCCCATGTGTTTTAACACAAATAATACCAGGCCGTTTTCACTGCCGGAGCTGAAACCCCATGGAATCCCCATGAGTTCCCATCGATCTGCTAGGTAGAACGTGCCAGCGATACCGGACGTCTTCCAGATCTTCTCATGCAGACGGCTGTAGATGACTCCTGGGTGCTCCAAGGGCTTTTTGCTTAGGTCCAACACGAGGGTTTCTTCAGGGATTTCCATGAATTTCCCGTTTTTTGGGGATCAAACTTGATGCACATACATGGTGAGTTTGAGGGATTTCCTCTGAATAGTGCATTGTTTGGGGTTGGTTTCATATAATGACCACTGTTTTTGACCATCCTGGATCCAAAGGCTGAGTCAACCCGGGCATCAAGTCGGGTGTTCTGGATCTAACGCCCGAGAACAGATTCAATTGATTTTTGTCCAGATTTTTTTTTAAACCACAGAGCTTGGTTGCAAACCACCAACCTTAACAACAAGTCATGCGTAGTATGCCCCCCCCTCTCCGAAAAATATGAACATGTCCCCCCCGGAAAAGATGATCATTTTCAAAAGGAAACGTGATTGCCTTCCAAGCATCATTTTTGTTGGGGTGAACGTGTTAGGTTTCTAGGTTTCGGAAAGGTGGATGTTTTTTCCGTCTCTTTTTTCTCTTTACCTTTTTGAGTCGTTGAAAAAAAATCCGCTCCCCAACTTGACATCAAACTGGGGGAGACTTCCAGCTTTGCTAAGCGAAAAAGAGTGTGAGGCTTGAAAAAATCAAGATGGAAGTTAGACACATAGGACGATTTCAACGATGTTGGCTGATTGGTGTTCCAAGAGTTTTAGCATTTTGTAGTGATATGGATACAAGGCCTTCAATGTTAACTGATGTCTTTGAAAGGAAAAGGTGGGCCCTAAAAGCAATTCCATGTGCGCCATTGGCTCCACAAGCAGAACGAGTTTCAAGAGTTGTATCCCCCCTTGGTACCAGCCGCCGTGTCTAGCCGCCTAGCCATGGCTCCCAACGATATGCATCCATCGCAGGTGGTTCGAAGTTGTTGGTAGTTTCTTTCATCGCCCGCTGCGTGTGTTGAGAATTTGGTTGGGAACAACCAACCTGCTCAACTTGGAGGTTTCTGTCTGGACAATTCCATTTTCTGAATGAAAAAAATCACATCCCAGTTAGGAGAAAAATATTGAAACGATGGTTCAGAAATCTGGCGAGAAAAACCACCGTTTGGTTGGTGCTAAAACCTGGGAAAAAACATGGGATTTGGACTAGCAACCTCAACTGGTTAATCATCGCAGGATTTCTGCACCCCTTTCGCCGATGGATGTAACAACCTCAACCTCAACTGGTGATCGCCTTGCCGGAATTTCTGGTTGCCATCAACAGTATCTGGTCAAATTGAATCGTGACCTCAAACACGAGTTTTGGGCCCCTAAGTCCTAAATGGTGGTTTAGTATGGGAAATCCCCTTGATTCAGGAAAATGAAGGTTGGTGAAATATAATTTGGCCAGATATATGATTACCTTCCCTAAAACTAACAGCAGTTTACGCCTGAAAAAATAGGTCATCTTCCCAAAAGGAAAGGATAACCTTCCAACCATCGATTTTCAGTACTATGTTAATTTCATCCCCTAAATCCCTCTCGTAAATCCCATAAAATCACCTAAGGAAACGCTTTAAGGAATTCCAACAAAAATCCCCTAGTTTTTCCATTTGGCTTTAAACATATAATAATCCGGGTAGTATTTAGGTGTTTCCAAAAATAGGGGTACCCCAAAATGGATGGTTTATAATGGAAAACCCTATTAAAATGGATGATTTGGGGGTACCCCTATTTTTGGAAACACCCATTTCATCCCATAATCCAACCAAGCAAGGGGACACTCCACTCATGATTGCGATTCACGCAAGGCCTACGGAGTGAGTATGGGCAAGAATCAGGCAGAGGCCAGAAAATTTTCAGCTACTAAAAAAGTGCTACAACCGTTGAAGACAGTTGAACGAAATATGGGGGTTTCCTAAAATGGTGGGTGTCCCCAACAACAATGGGAAAACTCCTACTAAAAATGATCATTTTGGGGTGTTTTGGGGGTACCACCATTTACGGAAACACCCATATAGGCAAAGTTCATTGTTCATATATGATGACAACTTGTGATATGTTCAATTCCATAGAACTCCACTCTGGTGGCCGGAAAAAGCGGCATTTTTTTCGACTTGATCAACGGGGAATGTGCTGGTTTTTCTAGGTGATTCAACATGTTCTGTCTTGGCAAGCAATTCAAAAATCCAAACCGTTCGCATTTTCTGTGCGTGAAATCAATTTTCTGTTTCAGGGCCAGAGTTTCCACAGTGCTCGGGGAACTGGAGCAATCTCCAAGAATCTCCCCCTGTCAGAGGCAGGAGATCAATTTGCAAATCTTCGTTCTTGGTCGTTTTCATCATGGATTTGCAAAGTGAACTGGAATATTCCTGGCATACTCAATTTTGATATTCAGAACTCAGCATGTTGTACCACCTATGGCCAGAGGACATTCATGACATACTCAATTTTGAACGAACTCAACAAACACCCAAACAAACGCAAAGCTTGACTCTGAAGCCTGTTTTTCCTGGCAGGTCAACCGCCATTGCATCCCAGAAGACTGCTGGGTAGCTTTGAATGGCAAGGCCATGGGGTTTCCCACGTGTCTCCAAGTGCACTCAGCATGCAAAAACGGTCGTACTGTTGATGGAAGAAATCCGGCTAACCAGTTGAGTACAAAACTAAGTCATCTTTCTTGTAGCTTTTCGTATTGTCCAGCTTGCAGCAGAAAGTGAAATGAAAGACAACTTTAGAGTGCCAAACATCATATTTGTTTGTATGTTTTAGTGCCCTTTTGGACACCCAAAAAAGGAAACTGACATCAAATACTGCACCTTTCTCCTTCATGCTACGCAGAAAGGTGGTGTGTTGTTACTCCCAGCAGATCAGATGCTAGACACTCAAGAGAGTCAAGATGTTTCCAAATTGGTTGAATCAATCTACAACTTATATACATATCAATTTGGTACCCTAGGCCCTACACACATTTTTTGTCGTACCTTTTTCTAAAAATTCCCCGAAGCGTCGTCCCCGTTGACAGCTCACCAGCGTTTTTGGCTTCCAGGTCTATGACCTCTCCGAATTCATGGATCGACATCCAGGTCCAGAGCCTCAGAAACGACGACGAGAATGCACCACCAACCGTTGTGAAGGATGGTGCAACAAAAACCCGTCGTAAATAATGGCTAGGTGGTGGCAACTCAGATATTTTTTTGAAATTTTCACCCCGAAAATTGGGGAAGATGAATCCAATTTGACGAGCACATTTTTCAGATGGGTTGGTTCAACCACCAACCAGATGGGATTGATAAAACTACCTTCCCTCAACCACCAACCAGATGGGATTGAAAAAACCTGTTACTAATGTATATGATATTGTACACGTATGTACATATATGTAAATGTCATCTACATACATAAGATGTAATTATATAGTATAATCTTTGTGCGGTAGCATATATACATGAAGCCTACATATGAATATGAAATAATTACAGTAACTATATATTTATGAATATTGAACCAAACACATGCACCCATTCATATGAATGAAATACCTCTCTTAGATTTTTTTCACCCCCATGCTACAAAAACAAAAAAATTGACGCTTCTGGAGGTGGCCCCACGACCATCTTGGCTTGGGCTGGTAAGGATGCCACGAAGTTTTTCAACGAGATCCACAAGGGTGTTAAGAGCCACATCTTTGAGAAATGGACGGGCTTTTCCAGACATGTTTTTTTTTGAGTCAGTTTCCTCCCTGAAACTAACATAGCACCTGAAAATGGATGGTCAGACATGTTTTTTTTTGAGTCATGTTTTTCAACAAAATGGTTTTGGCTTGGTTGGTTTCGGGTTTCGGAACCCCCCAGTGTTTTTTTTTGGGATTCTAAGGGTCAACCTAACAAACCAACAACTAACCAACAAGTAGCCGATTCATGCCGATTCATCTGATATCTTAAGTCCCGAAACTCAGCGCTCGGAACAAAAATTCCACGTGTTTTTGTGTTTTTTTCCAAGATGTGCCACCAAGAATTGTGTAGGGAATTTTGAGATGAAATCTCCTTTGAAGATGGAAGCATGAAGAACTAGTCACGAAAGATGCCTACAGTAGAAGATATCCAATGTATAGACTTAGTAGGATGGGCATGTTCACATGCTTGCGACGGTGAGTTTTTTGCTGGAAAAGTAAGGATTGACTCCTATTTGCGCCCTGAGTCGTACTTGGGCGAGCTTGGCGTGGATGAGAACCTCATGTCTGAAGAGTTTTGGCACACTTTGAGAGAGGCTCGCTTTGGGAGACGACGAACGGTCGCAATTTTGAACATGTATTAACCGTGCAAAACACAAGGTGAGAATCATGGTAGATCCAAAGATGAACTGAGATGTCAAGATTGTGCAAGCAGATTCATAATTCATCAAAGAATCCACTGGTAAGGGAAGGGGAAGCACTAAGGTTCTCTCGTTCCATCTTCCTGATTTTCGTTGCAGGCCCGGATTGTGGAGGTTCGCGAGGAGATCGACCGCGTCTTGAGCCAGAGTGCAAACAGCATTCACAAGGCAGACAGCATCATTCGTCTTCTGCAAGACAAGTATCTTGGCCTCCGAATAGATTCTACAATGGGAGAAATGGAAGTTGCACTTTGCTAAGATGTGTGCTTCCCATATCTTTGTTTGCATTGCTGTTGTTTTGATCGCCAGGAAGACTGACGCTCAGCTGAAAACGAAGTTGCAACGCTTGGAGACTCAAAAGCGAGCAGCTTTGGATTCCGAGGCTCGGGGATTCAGACACAACGGGGTCGTGTGTGACACCTCTGTGTAGGGGGTAGGGTCGCAGATGACCCCGGTCCCTACAGATTTGCAATCCTGATTTTCAACTTTTCAACTTTTCAATCCTGTTCTTTTCAAGATCTTCTTTTTGACGAATAGTCTTGGCGAAGTGTCTATGTTTTGGAAAAAAGATCATATTTACCAGGACTACACAAAAGCAATGGACGTGAAGAAGGAGATTGAGAAGATGCTGTCTGACCAGGCTGCTTAGCGCTATTGATTCAACAAACATCCTGCATCAAAGTACTGCTGGTAGTGTTGATGGTTCAGAAATCCCAAACAGCCACCTGGGATGTATAAAATCCTGTAAATAATCGGGATATTTACCATATCAACTGGTTTGCCGGAGTTATTCCATCAACAGTAGTGTCTAACGTTCTAGTTTCCTACCTGACTTATTGAACTAATCCAGGATTGTCTCAAGCAGGGAGGATTTCCACACCATGCTGGTATGCTGGTATAATCTATAGGGTTTTTTTGATATATTTTCAACTGGTTATGGCTGGATTTCCAAACTATCAAACGTCGGTATCAGCCAGAAAGCCGAGGCTCATGTGGACTGCCATGATGTGCCAGTGGATATTCCAAACCCCAGTGGCGGCATCCCATTATCAGAGGTGGCGCGGCACAACAAGCCTCATGATTGCTGGATTGCGATCAACAAGACCGTCTACGACTTGACAGATTTCTTGCTTCATCATCCGGAACAACGCAATTCCATCTTGGCTTGGGCTGGCAGAGATGCATCTTCTATGTATGACAAGATCCCAGGTCGCTTTCCCAGCAAGCAGTGGATGGATTTCTTCATGCGCTCTGAGTGGAAGATGGGTGATGTTGGTGTGGAAGCCAAGAAAGATCCCGTCACTGAGCAATTGAAGCAGCTGCATGATGAATTGCGAAGGCTGGAGGGTCCTTCCAAGGAGGATATTGAGGCCGCCAAAACTTCAGTGAAGGTGCCAGGGAAAACAGATGCACCAACACTTTCAGAAGAATCTCGCTTCCCGAAGTTGGCTGAGATTTCTGCTGGCAAGGAACTGCCATTCTTCACTCGTGCAGAAGTAGCCAAGCACACCACAGCAGAGGAGCCATACATGATCATCCACAATCGTGTCTACAATCTCAAGCCTTTGATTGGAAGCCATCCTGGAGGTGATGACATCTTGTTGAGCAAGGCTGGTACAGACACCACCAAGGACTTTGAAGTGTTCGAGCACTCAGAGAAAGCACGTGTCCAACGTGATCGTGATATGTTGGTTGGTCAGCTGGTTCCAGGAGAGAACACAGATTGGTCAGCTGAAGCCACAGTGGCTCAAGTGGTGGGTGAAGAGACATCAGAAGTCGGCCGGTACATGAAGTACAAGGTCACTGACGTCGCAGTGGCAGCAGTTGCATGGTATGTCTACAAAACTTTGCAGAATACCAAGCCCCTGTCCCAGTTCACCTACAGCCGAGCTCTGCGACACTTGCATCTTATCATGGCTGTCGGTATCTTTGGTGCTGTTGGAACAGCTCAGGCTGCCTCTTACTCCGAAGGACAGACAAGGAAGCAGATGCTGTGGTGGCACAAGCAGACTGGTCTTGCCATTCTCTTTGCTTTGGTGGTACGCTTCTTCCTCCGAATGAAGAGTGGAATTCCTCCACGATTCCCTGGACATCCTATGATTCAGATGCTGGAGACTCAAAGTCTCCGTGCCTTCTATGTGCTTGCCCTTTTGCTGCCTGTGTCTGGCATTGCCAACGAATATTTCTTGAAGTGGGCCCCCGGCAGTGACAAGACAGGCAACGCGGAGGATGACAAGAGGAACGACCGCCTAGCCAAGCAGTCCATTGATGCTCACAAGGTCTTGGGCAAATTCCTGCAATTTGCATGGCTGCCATTCCATCTTGGCTACACAACCTTCTATCACTGGAGTCAGGGCCGAGGAGTAGTCAGGAAGGTCTCTCCATTCATTTGATTTGTCTTCACCTCAGTGTGCTTGGACAGAGTTCCAATGCAACTCTTGATCTTTTGTGCACAGGCAATTTATGAATAGTGGCAGCTTACCAAAAGTTGCTGGATGTTGATCTTCCACTTTCTAAACTCAGGGGTGCCGGAAACAACGCAGAAATGACTCAAGATTCAATTGCTGTGAGAGTTGTGTCCTATCTTTACAAGAAGGTATCTCCTGTTTCAGTTTTGTTGGGCTCAGCATGCATCCATTGGCCATCTGCCAACGGATGGAAGCTGTACCATTGTGACACAGTCACTCAAAGCTCTTTGGTCGAGAGAAACGCCGCGATGCACCGACGACCGATCTTGTTTGTTGCCTAGGAATTCAACCAATCCCCCCATATCCCTAACTAATTTTTGGTGGTGAAAACCATCCCCTTCCCTACAAATTTTGTCAAAGCTCTCTCCAACCCGCCAGGTACTTCAGCTCCAAAGTCTGGCGTTGGGATTGCCATGGCTACCGGATGTGCCGGTGACAAGCTGAGGATCGATTTTTCTCCTCGAAAGCTGAGTCCAAAAGATGATCCAAAGTGGAAAACACGAGTTTTGGGCCCCCATTTTGAGTTGGAGAAAAAACACTCCCCTGAAAAGTAACATGATTGGCTGGAAAATACACCATGAATGAAGATGTTTATTCTATTGAATACGGGAATTTTCCGATGTCAAAGGAGTTTTCAGGAGTGTATCTTATTTAGCCTTTCTTGAAGTTTCCTTTTCTTGGGACTTCCACAAGAAGGGTTTCCAAACTTGTTTAGTACAAGAATTTTGTTGTCGATCCTTTCGCCAAATTTGAGAGGATTTTTGGTGGTGTAGAGGAATATTCTTGATATCAAGCAAACACCCAGTTGCTGATGAAACTACTGTTGATGGAAGAACTCCTGCACCAGTTGAGGTTGGTAGTTGAAATCCCATGATTTACAAGGTTTATACATTTCAGGTGGTGCAGGATTTCTTCCATCAACAGTATTATCAAATGGATACCAGCAGCTCCTAGGCATACAGTGGTGTTGATGACACCAGCATCACTCATGAGGACCTGGACATCAGGGCTTGTTTGAAGATGGGTTCTTGGCTGGAAGATGGGTATGGGAATGGCCATACTAGACTGGCTCTCTCTCTCTCTCTAAACAATGCTGTAATACTGTGATATAAATACGGTATAACTTATAGCTACGTATACATACGCATATTTGGATCACTGGACAAAGATAGAAAGATGTAAGAAGTTGCAAATACATTACACATCACAATTTGCGATTTTTTTTTTCCGCATGAAGGACTTGAGTGAACAGCTGTTAGCACAAGGCGCCTGGTCGGTTTGGTTGCCAACATTAACGTTAATCTGGTTAGGATCGATTTTTTGGGGAGGGAAGATGTATGAAAGGGGGACACCACCCTATAACCTAGCTATATGAATCTGTTAGGTGTGCCCCCCCTCCCAGTAACAGTTGGAAATGAAGGTTTAGGTTTGGATCCCCTCTTAAAAATGCAATAATCCGAGTGGTGACTGGAATTTTTGGGGGAAAAATACCTAAGCTATACACCTTTGAGAGCCATTGATGACCAGCGGACTGATTTGGGAAGCGCCGCGTGAACAGCATAACTTCACCGGGCCACCAGGTGCTACGGTGCTGTCTCCTTTACATGTTCTACAGAGAGCAGAGGTGTGACAGAAAGGGGAGGCATCTTACGGTGTTGGAATCGAATAATTCTCAAAGAGTTGGGGAGGTTTTTGGGACACATGGACAGGAATGCATCCAAAAACCATTTCAAATGGTAGCAGTCCATCTATGTTCCAAGGTTGAGTCTTGCATTGAGTCTTTAAGACTTTAAAGAATCAGCAACTGACCACTATGCAAAGCTCTCAAAGCGGCGAAATCGCAGGGAAACTGGACATCTATGACGCTTGCTGAATGGTCTCCCGCACCGGTTGCTCCTTGGCGAGGACTTTGAGTTGATCTTTTTCCCATGTCAAGAAGACATTTAATCAATCTCATCAATGCAAACATGCTGGCTAATTTTCAGGATTTGCTTTTGATAAGTAGTGCAAGGTTGGTAACGGTTGGTACTCGTAATATATTTTGACACCTGTTTGGTGTAATCATCGGTGAATTGGTGGTACATGTTGCTGGTTTACTGTCATATTAAATGCCCAAGTGAAGAACATCTCATTCGGAGATCTCCCTGGGCTCAACCAACAAATCATCACCAAGAAAAAACCTTTCCTAAGCATCCTGACCCCTGAACATTGGCTATTTTGAGGAACCTACCGCCCCTTCATTACAGGTTCATTCACCCTTCCATTTGGAGGGTCATCCATGCTCCTTAAAGTTGGTAAATTGAGACAACTTTCCCTCGATGTTAGGGAAAGAGCTGAGGCAAAACTTCAAGCAGCCATCCTTTCATCTAGCCATGTTGGGGACTCTCAGGGATTTTGGTCGTCAAGAGATTTTTAGTTTTTAAAGTTGCAGACCTTTTTTTGGGGGGGTTTCAAGAGATTTTTGGTCTATATCATTAACTTAAACATGGATATTCGGTCAATTCCGTCTTATGCATCAACCCTTTTTTTCTTGAGATTTGATAGCACACATCTTCAAACTGAGATCACTTCTCCATTGACACTCGGAAAAACTTTTGAGGTCATTCCGAGCCTTGCAGGCCTCGGGGAGGCCTTGGAACGAGGACAGCGAGTCTGACAACACGCCACTCCGGGACGATTCGGGGAGGAACGACGACGCCGTGTCCGTGTGGGCGCCTTTGGGACACACGAGGACGCATGTTTGGACGCCAAAACGGACGGGATTGAAGCGAAGTCTCGCGCGAGAATGTCGGAGAATGTAAAGATCGTGGGCACGAGTCTCAGCTGTTTACTACGATTTCCATCGATTTCCTATGATGGAGATGGTCTTTCGATAAAGTCATGTTACGACAAGGACAAAAGACAGCGTTCGAAAAGCGGGGTGAACACCGGTCTTCGGCATCATTGCGTGGTGGGCGAACGGCGGCAGTAGTGCAGCAGCACAAAACGCAGAATCATCGGGGTTGCTGCCACACTGTTGGATCAAGGCGAAGGAAAATTTGGTGATATTGCGTGGCCGGAACCAACGGATAGCAGAAACACAGGATCTATCAGGATCCAACAACTGACAAATGCGGTTTGCATCTGTCTTGGCCTGGTTGGCATCGCATGTGGCCAGGTGACATGGCGAAATTGGACGTTTCACATCCGGCGATTTGGCGATTTCCTGCCAAGGGCCATTTCTCGAAAAACCACACGTTGACAGAAAACTGAACCCAACGTCCAACGTGGAAGAACTGTGTGGCATGAAACCCGCGAGCGGTTTGAAGCGGTTTCACCACCACTAGTTTCGCTTCCCGTTCAACAGCGACAGCGACACTCCGTTAATTGGCGTGCACCTTTCACCGGTGTGTTCCGTCCACTAAAAAACACAGGACATAGGCATTGCGCAACCTAAACTGGCATAGACACAAGATCCGGAAAACCTTCGCGCCAATTCACCGAATGCCGTCGGAAGCGGAAAGGCAATGAACATCGAAACTCCGCTTTAGGTCCATCGAAGCTGAACTCGCACACTTTGTTGTCACTTTCTGGGTTAGCATCATCACTCTTCCTTGACGAAACATTGCAGAAATCCCGGCCATTTGTATGATCGGCCATGTTTTTGATAAGGTTCGAAGCAGAAGTTTTGACTTCCGTTTGACAAAGAGAAGAGAACGAAAGGAGAGGTTTTTGTGTTGTGAAGATGCAGCAAAGGAATTTACAGGCTTTCCCACTTACATCTAAACCCTGATCCTTCCAGAGATGGAGCACAAAGAGCAATTTGGTCCAAATTGATTCGAAAACGACTACGAGCGGGATTGCAGCAGAAAAGAAACTAAGCGCTAGGAACAGCCTTTCGGCAGAGTCCAGGAACTTAGACAATGGAAACATGAGTAACGACCGAGTCTGACATCAAAAACAAGGTTTTTTTTGTGCCGGATTTTTTATTTTGGCACTTTTTTTCCTTCTGGTCTTCTGGCGACCTGGTCCTCTGGTCTCTTCGGTCCTCCTGTCAGTGCACTTTCCAGCACACCAGCACCAAGTGGTTGAGGGAGAGGCGGGGCGCCCTTCCCCCACTCCAGCTTTGAGATATGTTTGAACTGAACTCCTTTCACTTGGAGTCTTAGTTTTCTTCTTGTTCTCGTGTTGTTGTTGTTGTTCTTCTTCTTCTTGTTTTTGTTGCTGCTGCTGTTGCTGTTGTTGCTGCTGTTGTTGTTGTTGTTGTTGTTGTTGTTGTTGTTGCTGTTGTTCCTGTTGTTCCTGTTGTTCCTGTTGTTGCTGTTGCTGCAGTTGTTGCTGTTTTTGCCGTTTTTGCTGTTTCTGTCGTTGTCGTTGTCGTTGTCCTTGTTGTTGTTGTTGTTGTTGTTGTTGTTGTTGTTGTTGTTGTTGTTGTTGTTGTTGTTGTTGTGGTCGTCGTCGTCGTCGTCGTTGTTGTTCCTGTTGTTCCTGTTGTTGTCGTTGTTGTTCTTGTCGTTGTTGTTCTTCTTGTTGTTGTTGTTGTGGTTGTTGTTGTGGTTGTTGTTGTTGTCGTCGTCGTCGTCGTCGTCGTCGTCGTCGTCGTTCT
>DF239810.1:187336-232718 GCA_000507305.1 Breviolum minutum Mf 1.05b.01
AACGCCTCTATACGTGGCAGCTGATCAGGGGCACCTTGAAGTTGTCCGATTTCTGGTTGAGTCCTTTGCCACAAAAGACCAAGGCACGACAGATCATGGAGCAACGCCTCTTTGGATTGCTGCTCAGAAGGGGCACCTTGAAGTTGTTCGATTTCTGGTTGAGTCGGGTGCCAATAAAGACCGACGCACGATAGTCAACGGAACACCACCTCTTTTCATAGCAGCTCAGCATGGCCACCTTGAAGTTGTCCGATTTCTGGTGGAGTCCGGTGCCAACAAGAACAAACGCCGGACAATTGATGGAGCAACGCCCCTAAAAGCTGCTGCTGAGAAAGGGCACCGTGAGGTTGTCCGATTTCTACGTGGGGCCCGATCACAACAGGCAGGTTACAGGCTGGCATGAAAAAAGTGGCGGAGAACTCCTGCAGGAAATGACATTCGTTTTCCATTTTGGGCATTGTCGTAGTTTTCGGCCTGACATGAATGAAATGGAATGGAGTGGATGAAGTTAAACGGGCGAAGAAATGAAATGAAGGTCAAGTGGCAGTAGAGATCATATGTTGAAAAACACCCCTGAAAATTACTGTAACGTTTTTGCACCGAAAAAAAGTCATGAAGGTTTGGTTCAGATGACTTTTTTTTTTCAAACAGGTGATTTTCAGGGTGTAGATTTCCGATCTTTTTGGGCTCTCAGCAACCTCGGTCCACCCGGGTGGCGGTTCAACGCGCCGCTGCGCCGGGCTGAAACTCGTGATGTCGGCCGTGAAACTTGAGAAGAAGGCGTTTCGGCCGTTCGAAAACATCCCCAAGAGGTGCAAAGGTATCTCAAGGAATCTGACAGAATCTATGAATATGATGTTCATTCATAGGTCATGATGGTATGATGGTAGATACAAGATACAAGTGATATAAAAAGTATAGGCCTTAGGATGTCATAGAATACAGATTTTGGGACCGGCGACGGTTGGGGATTTTGTCGGACGGTTTGACTCGTTACCTCCATCTCCTACGGTGTCCATGTCCCAAGGGGTGTTTTTTCTTTTTCCATTTCTTTTGCTTCACAACCTCCACTTCAAACGTTGGGGGATAGGAATCTCTATCAAATTGTAGCCCAAATTAACCGGGAACACACAATTAAAACCACTTTTTTAGAGGGTTAGTACTTTGGATCAATAAAAAGTCAAGCTTTCAACCCTGAAGTTTTTCGATGGTTCGATTCGGGGATCGATCCGGGATTTCAGGTGGCAGCTCTTGAAAGACGTTTGCAAGATGAGATGTGTGCCAGCATCGAACCGTTGATCAAACGTTTGGACCAAATCGAAGAGCAACTCAGGTGGACCAGCCGTTTGTGACCAAAAAGTATGGTTGTGAGGGCATGACTATTGCACACGCAAGACACACACAACAGAAGCACCACATGCAAAAACATGCAAAAACCACACCAAAACACACCATGTACACGTTTTGCTCCATTTTGTTTTCTTCAAATCAGTGACTCTTTTTGACTTCTTTCCTTCAACTGTGGTTTTTTCCGTCACTTGGGAAGTTTCTCCAGGTTTCTGGGTCAATCGACGGACTTACCTTCGCCAAAGGCGAAGGTAGAACACCTTGGATCTCGTGTGGATTTGGGCACTGTGCCCAAGGAGAGCTCGGTAGTACCTGAGGAGCCCTCGTTGCAGGTAGGCAACTGGACCAAAGTGGTCAAAGATGAAGAGCCTTCGAAAGTCATTGATATTGCAGAGGTGGCCTCCGCAAGTCGTGGGAGATGAAGGGAAATGGATGGATTCTGTCCGACTTGACATATAAATGGTATTGCCGATTGCCTCTTTTTTTTTGGGGGATGAAAGGGGGGGAAAGGATGAAGTTGAATCCCAAGTAATTCTGTCATATGAAGTCTTGAAGTTTATAATGCATCATTCCTTCATTTCTTTTGGGAAGAACTCCCGTAGTCACTAGCAATGAAAAACTGAGATATGGCTCTCATTGATCTGTCCACCAGAACTTCATTCCCGAGACAAAAGATGGATTGAGTAACATATATATATATATACTTATATATATATATACATAATATATATTCACAATAACATCTATAGTTAATATAATGAAACTATAACTGAACCTGTTCCACTCCTTCTTTGACCTTGACTTCTGCCCTGGAGTTTTTTTTTGGTAAAGGTAACCCCTGCAGATTTGGGTCATGATTTTGGCATTCAAGATGCAGCGCTGCTGCAGGTCGATGTGGATGAAGAACCGATCCCCTTTGCCGAAACAGAATCTTGGGAACAAAATCATCCCTTTTTTCTGGCCTGCAGAATTTTCTTGTTCCTCAAGTTCAGGATATAAAGCTTGCATACCAACATCTGTGATTCCGTTTCGCTCCAAGTGCCGAAATCCCCCGTTTTTTTCTTGACGTTTTGGAGTTTTTGTGCCCAGTTGCAAGCTGGAACATCCCCAACCAACAACAAAAGTTGGGGGTCTTTATAAAAGAAATCAAAAAAAGGGTGGGCCCTTTAAACACAGCATAAAAATGTGACCTTTAGCAGCATTTCCAAAAAAAGAAAAAAGGCAGCTACCTTTCCTACCTTTTTAAAGGTAGGGACAGTAAAGGGGCTTCCTCTTCCAAAACCCTCCCTCTAACCGAAACCGCAGGTTTGGAATTTGGTGTTGGTTCTTGGTCATACTGATGGTGGATGGCTTGATCTGATCATCGCTTCACTGTTGACACTTCTAGGCGAAACGGGAGCGAAACGGGAGGGGTTTATGGGGGGGTTGGGATAGCTTTTTCTACCCCCCGGGGTAACGGAGTTGGAGACAGGAATTTAAGAGAGCACAGGTGTTGAAAGCGTGTTCAAGGTTGTTGACTATCTGCCAAATGAAAGAAGTTTTTTTTTAAAAACATTTTTTTCATTCTCCACTCCGAAGTGGTTTTTGCCAGGCACATTTATGCAAGTGATCTTCGTGACTGTCCTCTTGTCCGATTTTTTTCTGGGTGAGTCCATGGAAGATCACGAAAGGGCGGCGCAACAGTGGAGAGCAGGATCAGCGCATGATGTGAAGTGTCTGGGATTCTTCGTTGGTGTCGTTGTCGTTGCTGCTGTTGTTGTTGTTGTTGTTGTTGTTGTTGTTGTTGTTGTTGTTGTTGTGGTTCCCAATCACGATTAAAAAGCCAACCAAGTTGCGAACGTTTGTTTTTTTATTCGATTTGTACTTGAATTTTTAATAGGTGACAAATTGTGGTGATTCATGTCCAGGTGATGTCCTGATGCATGTGTTTTTGATTCAATGACTTGATGCGAAAAAGGGGCATTCTAAGCAGCATAGGGAGTGTTTGATACGTGTCATGATGTGTGATCATGTCCACTTCAGTTGACACACTTCCCTTGAAAACACCGTGACCCTTTCTCAAAGAATTGTCGAAGTGGAAAAACTGCCTTTCACTATAGCTGTGATAAAAGGAGTCGGGAGTCGACTGGAGGGATCCAGTGGCCTTACACTTCAATGATTGGTAGAGGAAGATCGATCACGTCACACCCCTTGATACGAACCCTGCATACTTCTAAGGTATATGGATTTGGCATTGACAAGTCTTGTTTCACGCGTGTGCCACTTGACTTGAACAGAATGGACGACTTGGCGCTTTTGTCTCCCTTTTTTTGTTTTTTGTTTTTTAGTTTTTCATGGTTTTTCTACCTAGACCTTCCAAAGGGTGCCAAATGGTTTTAAGGGGTGTCAGTTAACCATCCCTTAGGGTTTATTTGGCAACCCTTGGAAGGTGCTGGTAATTTTATGTTCATTTATTCTCAATCTTGTTTTGAATCCGGTAGTGATAGTGTTGCGTTTTTTTCTTCGTGATGTCACAGTGATCATCTCTCATCAGGCAGCGGTGATGGTTCGCTGATTCTGTCGACGGGACAAGCTGCTCTCATTGAAGAAATCAACCAATTCTTAGGCGATGGTTTGGTACGGTTTGATGGAAGAAATCTCTTCTAATCACCTGGGATGTATAAAACCCATAAAACCCTAAAAACAATGGGATAAACTACCTATCAACCGGTGCAGGACTTCTTACATCAACAGTATCAACAGATGTTTTTTTTCGACAAAAAAATGTACTAAGAATCTTCAGCACTAGAGGTTCTCAGCCTCCGGTGTACGGGTGATTCATACCCAGTAGTTGGACACCCTGGTTAGGCCTTGGTCAAGCAGAAACTGCGCCAAGAGCAGTTTCTCCTGGCGTCACTCTTTGTATGCTTTGCATCACCCTTTGGTGTGTCATCTTGGGTGGAGAGTTCCGTGCCATTGCTACATCCTTCATTGCAGCATCGCAGATCCCACGTGGAAGGAAAACCATCATGGATAAAGGCAGTTCCTTTGTTTTGAAGATTGGTTTTCCTTGGTTCAGTTGAGTTTTGAGTTTTGAGTGTTTTCAATTCCCACTTCGGTGCTTTTCCCAATTCTTGGCAGATTCGTGTTTTGAGTACCTTTTGCGTATTTTTGGTTCCCGCCTCTGTTTGTAATGTCTGTTTTTTAAAAATTCCAAACGCAACTGCAGAGGAGGCTGCCCCTATCATTGTGGATGTTGTTGTTGTTGTTGTTGTTGTTGTTGTTGTTGTGATTACGTTTGTGCCAGCTCAACCCAGGATTTGTTTCAATCTCCTATCTTCGCTTTGCATGTTACCTGCTTTTTCGCCTTGCTCGGACTGCTGTGGCTGGGTGCTTGCTTTTCGCTGGTGCACAGTGGCTTGCGAGAACGACTAGTATTTCGGAACTGATCCTCAATGCTGTGGCATTAGAGGCAATCTTGCAGATTCTCATCCGACTTTTGGGGCCACCAAGTCACCTCCTTTTTTTTTGAGGTAACAAAAATTTCTAACCTTTAGGAACTTGGGGATGATCATATGGGATTTGTGTTGCCCGAAACTCGATGTTTTTAGAGTTTTTAAGGGTTTACCTTTTTGGATCCTTTTTGCACCATGAGGATTGATGAGATTGTTTTTGCGGCCTTATTTCCGAAGAAAGTCCAAACTGCCATCTATGAGCTTGAGCCCATCCGGGTGCAATACACCCGGCTCTTTGGCCAAGCGGAATCATGTGCTGTATTCACCTTGATGTGTGCAGCTGTCATAGTGCCTTATTTTGTCTGGGTGTTGCCTATCTCTGAAATGATGTTCGCCGTGAAGGTGGAATATTGCGGAGGAAATCAAGACTTCGTGGTGAGTTTTAACCAGGACCGTCTCCAATTTGAAAGAATGAAAGGCAGATAAAGGGGGGATAGTACTGCTATTGGTCGGTTCGAGCTCTCACTTGCCGCGCGCATGTCGTATAAACATCCGAATCCCGGATGCCCCTTGAAAATCGCAACATGCAAATGCAGGAGATGCAAGTGTACATGGGCTTCCCGACAGTGCCTTATGGAAACGTTTCTGATGATGCTCTGGGACACTTGGCAGTCACGGAGCATGCGAAGGAGCGGCTTCTGAATGAGCTACTTTGCTTGCACAAAGCCTTTACAAGTTGATCTAACATGATCAAACAAAGAGGAAAGTAGTCTTAGGTCACAGATGTAATCTCATTTCAATCTGCATTTTGCGGTGATGGCCAATGTTATGTTTGGTGTTACGAGGGACTAATGAGGAAAAGAATGCCTGGTTTCCTAGAGATACTATTTGAACTGAACTGGATGTTCCTGTCGCAGGATTGTTTGTTGGTCGTGCATCCTGCTGGGTTGTTCCTGCCATCACGCACCGAGGACCTTCCCAAAGTATATTGTATTTTCAGAGAGCCTCGATTCCTTTGAAAGCAGCAGATTTAGATCCATGAGTTCCGCTGCAACAAACTTCCCCTTTTGTTTGGATTATGATTCATGGACTTCTTCTCTCCTTATTGGATATGGTGCTCATTTCCGTTCGGCGGCCGTACAGTTGGGTCATCCCAACGCTACCAGTTGTGGTGAACTAGCTGCTAGGTGGTGCAAACCTCAAAGCTTTTTTTAAATGTTCACCCCAATTCAATACCTTGGGGGTTTAATGATCAAAAAATTTTGACGGACGCGACGTAACCGCATATATTTTGGTTACGGTTTTCAACCACCTAACGGACCAAGGCTGGGTATTGTGACCAGTTGGATGCCCGCTTGCTGCGGATGGTCTGTGGTCCCAGCTGCGGCTGTGCTAATCCTCATGCCTTGCCATGGTTTAAGGTTCCCAGCCAGGGATGTTCAGCAGCCTGTCGGGAGGAAGCACGTCAGAAAGCTGGTGAACTTCCTTGTAGTGATGCCAATAACACGGAAAATTGGGACAAGTTCTGGAAGATGTCACTTTGAAAAAAAAAGATGGATTTTCAGCACTTTGTTTTTTTTCCTTAAAAAGTTTTCTAGTTTAAAAACATGATTCGATTTTTGTTACGGGAGAAAACACCAAAAAAATTGGACAGATGCCACCCAAAAACCCCGCAAACCGTGCTGGTTGTTGGTTTTCAACCCCTTAGCCGCCGCGATTTCCAAAAAAAACCGTTTCGGAAGTCCGGCGGTCCAGTGGTCAGGTATCCTTCGGTCATGTCCATCTTCAAAGGCCAAGACTTGTTGGCCTCTGAGGAAGGCACCAACATCTTGGGTTTGGTTGACATGATGACAACCCTTGGTTGTTTAGGCCTAAGTGTCATTGGTAGCACGGATTTTGGAACAGGAGCAAATTGGTGCGAAGGCAGTGAGGAATTGTTTGGACCTTTGGCATTGATTTGTGCATCGCCATGCGGATGTACCGGTCAAAACCCATCGGCTGGGTGTTCTCCAAGCTGTACCGCCTGTGGTGATGCAACGACTTTTCCTGCAAATCCTTCAGTATCCAACTGTCAGGAAGCACAAGCCCTTGGTTTTTGTGAGAATGTCCCGTCAGAGGCGAAGCTCTATTGTTCTGGAACTTGTGGCTTATGTAATGGAACTGCAAATGTGAGCACTGTTTGTCAAGATGGAGTTGTGCCACCTGAAATTCTAAATGGCATTGATTGTTCAATGGTTCAGGCAGGGAAAGGATGTTTGCTTTTTTTCGGGTTTTTCCGTTTCAGAGGTCAGTTTTAAGAGGTATGAGGATCGGATTGGATAAAGATTTTTGTCTTACATCATGGGAGCCGGAAACAACACAACAACAAAACTAACATGTAAATTGTGGATACTCTACGGGCCCAGATTCCAAGATCATTTAAAAAAACACCCCGTTTCCATAACCCCCTGACCAAGAAGCAACCAGCTTATGAAAGAATGGGAATTCATGAAATAAATTTGGAGGTTTGAAGTGTTGGAGATGTCTTACCCTCCTGGAAACTAACATATACCCGCCGAAAAGGCACTTTTGAAAATAATTTTTCTTTTCCAAAGGTGGGATATGTTAGTTCCCTGGAGGGGTAATACGGTAATTATATCATCTGTTATTTTCATATCAATTTATAATTTACTAAGGTGCATTTGTTGTGGCAATTTCCATTGAAGCATGACAAGGGCCCAAAAAATAGAGACCTCCACCTTGGAGTGGGGAAAAACTACGCCTTTCACTGGTGTTTCTCAGATGTTTGTTCACGGGAGCACCACCCGTTAACACTTGAGGCCAATGGTTGGTGTGGCCCATTGGTGTTTTTGAATTCACCCCTGGGTACCTTGGCTGTGGCGTCTTTTTTTGGGTGACACAGCCCGCAAAGGGTGGGTGAAATTGATCCTGCAAAGCGTCTAAGAACGGTTGAACTCCGGCTGAACAGTTGGCTACAAACAGTTTTAACATGAATTTTGAGATTTGGTCCATGAAAACATCCATCAAAAAAAGCCAAACAATGCACCTGGCAAGTCAATCTATGGAGATTTTGGAGTGACTTTGCTGTTGGGGTTGGATGATCAGTTGGATCCACTCATCATCAGAGACTTGGCGGCTAAGGCCAGTTATGTTCAAAGTCCTGTGGCTTGTGCTCGTAACGATTTGCTGGTTGCCCGCTACCAGTGGGGCAGATAAAAGGTGCATTTAGGCAGTCGTTTTCACCTCGTCCATTTGTTTCATCCAAGATATGGATGCGTCATATTCGTTCTTTTTTTTGGGTGATGGTTACCATCACTACTCGTGCGAAGCACAAGATGAGTTCTGGACTTCTGAGTGTTCGTCCAAGTTCAGCGAAGAAAGACCACAAAAGAAAAGCGAAGGAAAACACACATCGTTGCCTCAGTTGTGCCCGTGCTGTCACCCAATCACCTGAAAAAATCACCCCAAAATGCCGCCACACGGCAGACTTTGATCAAAGCAGTTGGTCTTGATTTTGGAGCCATGACCGGCCATTGATTTTGCACTCCCAGTAATTTCACATAATTTCACAGCTGGACATGGAAAATCCCATTCGTTTTATGAGGGAAAGCTACTGTACAAATGGTGGATTTTCCATGTCCTTTCGCTTATGGCAGGTAGCATTTCTGTTTCGGGTTCCAGCTACTTCACCAAATTTTTCCAGAACACTAAAACGCCGTGCTGCCAAAGGCAAGGACGGTTGGTGTATCCGCAACGTAGTATGGCCGAAGCCGTGGTTTGCGCTTCTTGCCCAGAGATCTATCATGATCGGGTTGCTGAGCTTTGCTTGCAACATCAAGTCCAGAAAGCCTTTGGAAAGGCTGGCGATATGGTGAATGGACTGAGTGGAAAAGATTGGATTCCCAAGTGGGAAGCTAAAGTAGTGATGGCAACGGTCACCAAGGCTCAGACTTTGAATTCGAACAAGGCACTGATCCTATGTATCGCAGGAGGCAAAAATTGTGATGCAGAGATGGCCAGACAACCTGCGCTGGTTAAGGCAATCAAAACAGAGATGGCAAGCCAGGACTTTAGAGTTCGGGTCGAATGGATTGAGATCAATGAGTTCTTGGAAAGGTATCCAGAGGCCAAGTCAAAGAATTCAAAGTCGACAAAGGAGAACGTAAAGCCCAAAGACGGGAAAGGAGGAAAAGACAAGAAAGATAGCCAAGGCGGCAAAGATGGCAAAGACGGGAAAGGAGGAAAAGACAAGAAAGATAGCCAGGGCAGCAAAGATGGCAAAGACGGGAAGGGAGGAAAAGACAAGAAAGATGGCAAGGGCGGCAAAGATGGCAAAGACGGGAAGGGAGGAAAAGACACCAAAAACGGCAAAGGAGCCGTCGAAGGAAAGGGAGACTTGCACAGTTGCTACCCGAAGCATTCCAACCCTCCAGTGAAAGAGAGTGCAAAGAATGCAGTCAGTTCCCAAGCTGACAAAAAGTTTTGCAAATATTGGCAACAAGGAGAATGCAAAAATGGGAAGGACTGTGCTTTCGAGCACGGGCCAAGAATGTCAAGTGATCCGCCCAAGGCCAAAGCAAACGCCAAAAAAGACAAGAAAGACAAGAAGCTACCTTGCACGGGATGTGGGCGCACCTTCAAGGATTGGCAGGACATGTGCTCCAAACATTTCCTGTGCAAGGGTCACACGCCAATTTGCGTTTGCCAAGAGTGCGGCGACGCTTTCAAGGATGACATTGCGTGCGGACAGCATCAGGCCGCCAAGGGGCACAAAGGAATGGCACGATACAATGACATCAATGACGATGAAGATGAATCTGAAGGATGGGATTGTGGACAGTGTGGCAAGACATTTGCGAGCGAGAGCGCTGTGGAGCAGCACCAGCAGAGTACAGGCCACGGAGACTTCCCCTCTTGCCTCACCTGTGGTCGTACTTTTGGATTTGGAGATGAACAGGCCTTGCTCCAGCATCAAATGACAAAAGGTCATGGTGGGGTGCAGTGGCTTTTGAACTCAGATTCTGAAGACGAAGACCTTCCTCACACGGGAGGACCTCCCATGTTCTTCGCAGATCACTTGAGTCACCGCGAACTAGCTGCCATGATACTCGGGGCGCCAGAGCCAGTAATTCCACGGCCATGGTGAAAAATTGCCTCTCCTGCTGCCGTTGGGAGCCTCACAGGTCATAGGGGCAGCAGGGTTTTGGATCGATTAAATTAAATCGTTGGAACTTAAAATGCCAACCATTTTTGAAATGGACGGCCACAATGAGTAGAAATATCATAATGATTTCAGAGAGGGTGATGATGATTTGTGATCTACCATCAGGATGCTGAGTGGAAATCTTCACATTGAAACAAGGCTGCACATGGCTGCACCTCTTCAGCAAACTGAGGATTTTCATGATGGCAACCTCAGATTTATCATCATATCAGCCTTTCACCTTGCAAGTGTTTGTTGGTCGCTTCGCTATTGGATTGCACTTCACTCGAAAGACTAGTCGTACTGCAGGAGTTCTAAAAACAGTCATCAGTTCCGTACCAGTTTCTATAGCTTTGGATGAAATGAAGAATGCAACGACTCAAAAAGCTTCAAAAAGTCTTGATAGATCCGGTTGTCCGTTACATCACTGGAACTTCTTTTTTTCTTTTTGGCTCAAAAAAAAGTACGCTCTAGCACAGGCCCCTTTTCACGTTCTACCCATTTTTGATCGTGGCAACAACCTCTTTGCTGCTCCATGATTTGTGCGGCCTTGCTGGCTACGGTGGCTTTATTGGCCACAGCTACACAAGAAACAACGGAGGTCCAGGTGCCGAGTCCGGAAAAATTCCGAGTTGGGAGCGGGAAGATTCGTGATTTTCACGGCCATCCCAGTTGGAGCATTGGAGTGTCAAAATGATTTTTGGTGAATTGTACCCCCAAAAAAATGCCATAGGATCCATTGGAACTGGAATATTTACCTACATTTTACCATGAAATTTCAAGCCACATGTTGGTAAATATTGCTTATATTGGATCCTGTGGGAATGAATGAAGGTATCATGACTGCTACGTTCCCTGAAAGTTGAAAGTTGTGATTGGCCGTTGGGCACAGGTTGACACCATGGATGCTGCGTGGCAAGATGCGAAATTGATACTGTCCTTTGCGGTAGGCATCATCTTCATGCGATCATTGGAGATGTTGACCATTGACCAGGCTGTGAATGTGTGAAGGGCTGGAAAAATCATGCTAAAAAATGGTGAAAAACCTTAAAAGGTTACACCACCGAAGTTTAACCCCTGAAAAATAGTGCAACAGGTTAAAAAACCTTCCAAGGCTATGAGTTTTTTTTTGAACCTGTTACTATATGAAGACACATGTTTCAAGGAGTCATTTGGGGAATGGATCAAGTTGCTCCAGGATCAACGACGCGAACCGCAGCCCAAGACCTTTGAGCTCTATCCATTCCTCACCTGAGAGTGTTTTGGACCCCTCACCAGCTTTCATAGTAAATATATATCGCCGCCAAACGGCGCCTTGAAAACGAGACAAAAAAAATGATATGTGCCTTGAGTCTTGAGTGTTGTTTGTTGTATGACACCTGGCAAAATGTGGGTTGGCGATTTTTTGCAGTTCGTTCATTGTTTTCATGAAATTGATGCAGCCGCTGTAGCATCTCAGTGACATTGGAAAAGAAGACTACCAAGACTTGACATAGCTGATGCACGGTATGAGAGAAATGCAGCAACTCTCATTGGCACACCTGCCTCATTGGAAAAGAGAAGTAGCAGGTAGCATCACAACCATGACACAAACAAGGCCTCCGAAACCCATGGAAAGCCCATGAAATAATCCCTCACTAAATATACAGAGAGATGAGAGGACACGCACTTGGCCGACATCTCCTGGTAGGCCAACCCGACACCAACAAACGACATAAAGTGGAGACTCTAAGCCAGAAATGGCCGAGCACAATGAAGAAGCCAATGCCATGCACCAGGATGGGAAACAATGGGAACACTTTGTCACTAGTGTTGACATTTTGTAGCACTCATCGTCCGTTTGACCATGTTTGACTGTTTAGGAGGGCTCCTTTCGACGTCGTCCTCCTATCGGGTCAGGGATTCCCAGCTTCAAAGTTGCAGTTCTTGAGGTCATGACTTGACAATTGGCAAATTCTTTGACCTGCTTGGCATGAAAAATTGCTGCCGCCGCTGAAGGTTCAAAGGTTTCTTGCTTTCCAGTTCGTTTCAACTCGTTGGATCCCGGGGGGGGGTCCCAGGGTCACCACGTTTTTTCCACGATGCCAAGGGGTCCAGTGTCGACACCTGAGAAGAAAAGAAAGGCGAAGACACAGTGTGACTGGACACCACCCAAGTTGAAAAGAGCTCGACAGGAGAACCAAGCTGCTGATGTCAAAGAGACCAAGATTGAAGCAGTGAGGATCACTAAGAAAAGACCTGAAGTGGCAGTCACACAGGCGACGCCACAAAAAAAAATTAGGCACCCTGCTAGTGGGGAAAAGCCAAGCGAAAAAGGAAAGCAAGAAAAAGTGGAGGTGAAGGCACCGAAGCCACAAGATTCTCTGCTTATCGGTCCAGAGTTGAACGAAGAATGGCAGATGGTGATGTCCAAACTCTTTCAAGGTATTGAAACTGTTTTGCAGCTTCGTGCTTCACGAGAACGAATCACTTCTTTGGAAATGCTTCAGCAGAATGTGGTTGCTTCAACTCAAAAAGATCTTACCATAGAGCGACTTCAACAGGTTCTTACCTTATCAGGTGGTATGTTGGAGGCTGTATGGATTGGTGAAGATGGTGGATTGAATACCTACCTATCCATTGAACAACGTGAACATGGCAAGGTATGCCGACCTCAAGGTGCAAGCATTGGAGATCGAAGAAGTCGTTTCATGACAGCTTTAGCTAAGGCATGTGAAAAACGAGAACTGGTTGTGAAGCCATTACCTGAAAGGCCCATGAAGGAATCCAAGATTTCAGTTCCTCAAGTGGCCGAAGTTGATTATGAAGCCGGCCGCGCAGCAGCTGCAAAGCTGGCTGAATTGGCGAAATTGCCCAGTCTCAAGAGGACTGGGAGTTGCCACGAACGAATGGAAGCTTTAAAAGCCAGAATTGCTGCAAAGAGAAGCATTGTGGAAAAGGAGGAACATGAAAAAGCTGAGTTCCAAAGGATTTTGGATGCCATCAGTCTTTGCGAGGATGTTCTGGCAGCAAGAGAAGTATTGATTCACTTGTTTGCTCGACCTGGTGAGGGAAAACTGGTGAACATCTCAGAGAAGAAGATCCTTGGAGCTTTATGTTCATGTTCCTATGCTGAGCAATGCACTCGTTCGGTGAGCTTAGAAGCAGGTCGGCTTGCACTTACCAAGTTGAAGGAGCTCGGTGAAGGCTTGTGGTTCACCGTGATTCCGGCACAATATTCGGAGGAGACTTTCTGGCGTCGCATGCCTGGAGGAAATGATGAAGGAGTGCGAGCAGCGCTAAACAGCCAGTTGCGTAAACTTCAAGAGGAGAAAAGGAAGATTATCTCCTTGGGCAATGTCAAGGCTTCAAAGATTGAGAAGGACAAGAGTTGAGTGAACAAAGCCAACGTTTTTTGGTGAAGTTTTTTTGATGAACTATGTTGAGGTGGGAAGCTTTGTGAACAAAGCTTGTGGTGTGAGTGGTGTAGGGCTTTTTTACGACTGGTTTATTGTCTGGAATGGCAATAGTCTATGGGGTTTCACTCTTGATGTTCAACATCAGTCCGAGTGATTATTGGCAGACATGTCCAAAAAAACAGGTGTGTGTCTTGCTAGGGCCTGCCACAACATGAAACACGAAACAGCGTTCAGATGTTGCGATTTTTCCTTGCTGTTGTTTGGCCACCTCGGAGAATATATACACTCGGAGGTTGATAGATACATTTCCCCGAGGCGCTTGCACCTTCTTCTGATCATGATTGGACTTGTAGTCCTGGGAGGCCAGTCTCTTAGATCCAACAAAAAGCATTCTGAGATGCATCCATTGGTTAGGTAGATGCATCTCAGATTCACTGAATACACATTGAACATCATTGAACACATTGAACTGCATGTGCCTCTCAATGGATATTTTTTTTGGTGGTATCAGCACTCAGCACTAGCTGATGACTTGGCTGTGTCAGGTTGGTAGTTTTTGGCTGTGTCAGGTTGGTGCCATGTGCAATTTCAGCAGTTCTTTGGGAATGGGATTCCCTCAACTAGAGATTTCCTGCCAGCAGTTGATGAAAACCCACACTTTGAAAGAAGTTCCCATTCCCCCAAATCCAAGGACCAACCAAAAACTAGGTGGTGCTTTCAATTTTTTTTGTTTTCACCCCCTACTACCTGGGGACATGATCCAATTTGACGAGATTTGACCAATGGGTTGGTGAAAAACCCACCAACCAGAAAAATACGGGTGATTCTGGCGTTGAGGTTGGTACACCTTTAATCTCCGATGATTTTATTCAGAATCGAAGGTGCCACTTCCCCCAAATGCCAGCCCCTGAGGCCTTATTAGGGGATTTTTTTAAAGGGACACATGATGGTTAACAGCCATGATTTATGGATATTTATGGTGGGTTTCACAGTTTCACCGGTCGAAACCTAGAGCCTTTATTAGGTCATTATTAAGGGACAATGATGGGTTTTGTTCGTAGATTCCCATGCTTTCGTGGTGGAAAAATCCGCCTGCCAAACGATACACGGAACCGCAGCCTTTGGGCCCTGGGCAACTGCAACGGCCATGCCTGGAGTGCAGCCGGTGACGGTGGAGAGCCGCGCGGGCATCCAATCGCGCGGCTTAGGCTATGAGCCATCATGGAGTTGCATCTTGGCTGGTTGGGTTTGGGGGTGATTACCCGGAGGATCATCCCAGTTAGCAAGTGGTTAATAACCACGTTTAGGGTTGTTCCTGTTCCAAACAGCATTACATGGCTTATAAATAGGGGTTGCTAAGTATTTACTAACTGGGATGATCCTTCAAGTATAGCTTAGTATCAACTTTGGGAGGATCAAAACTTATGAATGCAGGGGATGATGCTATAGTAGCTAATGCAAGGTGACTGGCTGACTTCATGACAATCGGCAGGTTTTGCGCCCACGTTTTCATCAAGCATGTGACCAAAACGATGAGATCATCGCAGAATGTTGTATAGCAATTGCATGTAATTCACGTTGTTTGATAATTTTCCATTGGTTGTGTGTTTTCAGTGTATTTTCCAGTATTCCCCTGTTTTGAACATGAATATTTTTTTGAGTTCTGTTTGGTGCCTTATCAGAGGCTAATCTTATGAGACCCCAAGTCTATTTGCCCCAGGAACAGCCAGTAGTTTCGATGGTGCCGAGGTATTCCCTTCGACAGCTATGAAGGTATGACCCAACTGCAGTTTCAAGAATCCAATGCCCCCTTCCTGAAGCACGGTGGTCAGGCGCGTTCGTGTCCTGGTGGGATTGGCTAAAAAACCACCATGTGTTTCACGGTGCTTTCCCCGCAGGTTCCGGTGCATCTTCCTGCGGGCTGGCGAAGGGTGGAATCCAAAGTTCCAGGTGGGGGGAGGTTGCAGATTTGGGGTGGAAGAGGTGTAACTTGTTGATGATTTATAAACGTTTAATTGAAGTACTTTGAGGATTACCAAGATGCTATTGTTTATACTTGCTTTTTGGTGCAAAACATCATCAGCAAAATTGCAATTATCAGCAAATCTGGGAAATCAGAATGCATTGGTGATACTCATCCAGCAGTAGGGGTGAAGGCAGGCAACACAAGTCGACTCCGACAACGTTCACCAGTCACCAGGTAAGCATTTTTATGTTCACCGCGAGACGGGGACGATCCAACGTATGCCAGCAGATCTCTTTCATCCGAAGGTGGATGGAATGTGGGGAATCATCCGTGGGGAATCATCGTTGGAATTGGAATCATCGTTAGCCGTTAGCCCCTACTTTTGAGTAGTAGGGATTTCAGAAAAAGACCGGGAAATTCTGAAAAGGTACAGTTTTGCAGCATTTGTTTGTGGACCAATCCAACATGGACCAGCGCTGAGTGTGGCAAACATCTGCTAGGATGAGAGTTGGATGACCGCCGATGGCAAGCGAATGAGTGAGGACCCGTGACGAGGGACAATTCTTCGTTGGGTGGATTTTTACTGCCAGGGATTTTTTGGTAGTCAAATCGTCAAAGTGCTTTGGATCATTAGAACTCCAAGTTTACAAGCGAAAGTGTCTCTTTGTTTTTGGATTTTTGGAAGGATAGTTTTTTTGGGGGGATGAGAAACTCAAAAATCAAAACCCATTCTTCGATATTTCTCCCTTTTAAAATGCAGATTTCCGTAGATTTCCCATAAATTTCAACCTTTTGGAAGCTCGGTTGCCTGCTTTTCAGGACCATCTGAATGATAGGATGCCAGATTTGCTTGCCTTTGACTTGGCTTATGGAGGGGGTGGCAAAGCTAAGAAGGCCATTGTTAAACCAAAGGTGGTGCCGGTGGCCTTGCCGCCCGAACCGGAGCCGGTTTCGCAAAAAGCAGAGGCCACGTGACCGAAATTGTCACAGACAACAAAAGACTTTGAAGATTTTAAGAGATTCATGGTGGTGGTTGGTTGATTTTTTATGTTGGTTGTTGGCTGTTCAGTGATTCATTGATATTCATTGACTTATTGGTTTCAGAAGTTATCAAATGGCCATTATGCTCATGAGATTTTGGATCATTGACGCACGCCTGGGAGGTGATAGAGGCACCTCCCAAGGCAATTCAGAGTTCTTTGCCAGTCACTTGGAAGCAATTGATCATTGAAGCCTTCAACAAGGCCGAGATATGCATATGCCACCCGGAAAACTAACAGCTCGCACCTGAAACAGTGGGGTTGGAAGATGATTCATTTCCTTTTGGGGCTGTTACCCTCCCTGGCAGGTGCGAGCTGTTACCCCTCCCTGAATACTAACATTGACACAGCCCCTAAAAATGGATGGTTGGAATACAATCCTTTCCTATTGACGAGGCCTATCTTCAGGGGCAAACTCGCTGTTAGTTTCAGGGAGGGGTAGTTTTTGGGAGTGTAGATATGTGCCAAATATCAGCGATGATGGGGAACTCATGGACATCTAAGGTGGCATTACTCTTCCCAGGGCAGGGCTCGCAATATGTCAAGATGATGGCAAATGTGAAGGATATGCCGGCAGTGAAGGACAAGTGGCTACTGTACATCATGCTACATTTTCATATTTAGCTTGTGATTCGCTGACATAGACTGGATTCAAGGCTCAATTTCTATTTTATCTGGTTGAGATCAACAGTTTCAGAACATTTTGTTCACTATCTTGTTTTTCTTCTCCTCATGTTCTTTACAGGAGATGTTGGACAAAGCCAACAAGATGCTTGATTTCAATCTGTTGGATCTTTGTCTTAAGGGACCAGAAACCGAATTGGAGAGACTTGGCGGCAGTAAGAGGTGGGCCAAAATTTTCCCAAGAGGTTTGGCATGGCGGCACAATCATGAAAAAAATCAGCCTAGGCACCTGTCTCACATATGTCCTTCCTATCTCTTGAAAGTGAAGATTGGTCCACAGCTTTTGGGGTCAAGAGTGAATGGTGTGGCAAGCCCTCTTGCCTGATCTGCTTAGGGAGACTCGCTACCTGTTTAGTCCCACTAGTTGCCCCTGGGGCGCATTTGGCTTGGTGGTGCTCCTTTGTTCCACCTGTGCCTGCTGCTGTGGGTTCATATTGGGTGGCGTGGTCTTCAGCAATCAGTGCCGGAGGATTGCGGCTTTTGCAGCTAGGGCTGCATTGACTGCCTTGACACCGCACAGTGGCAGTGTTGAGGTGACCCTTCGAGATCGGCTGGCTGAGTACCACCGGTCCGGTTGATGCAAGCGGAGGACACTGACATCGAATCGATTGTGCTGCGTGTGGCTAATCTGGAGATTTCAGTGGCGGTCCGAGTTGTGGGACCGGGCATCTACGCAAGGGACAGCCTCAACTTGGAAGTGAGGCCTGAGGTTCGGGGTCAGCCGACCCCATCATCGGCTGCTGGATCGGCAGCTGTTCGCGAAGCCTCTCCTGAAGGCTTTGCTTTTCCTGAGAGTTTGGAGGAGCTCTGCATTGCGGCAACAACAGCATCGGAGTGTGCTGCTTTACCACTGGATTTTCTGGGCTCTTTTGAGGCTCGGCTTCGTGGTAGTGGGCGATCCGATTGGTCGCCAAAGGCCAGGATTGGCCGTGCTTTCCGGGCAGGCATCTTAGCTGCTCGGAGGCTGGGTGGAGAGTACAGGAGCGAAGTGAGTCCTGGTTTACCTCATTTCCGGAACTCCTTCTACATCTGTTTGCGCAGTGCTCGTGGGGGTGCTGCCTTTTGGACCAACAACTACGCCACCTACGTCGCCAGGACACGCGAGGAAGTGTCCACCAATTTTGACGATCAATCCATCTCCCACGCATTTGCAACGCGTGCGGAGACAGCAGCTTACTTGGCGGGGGCCCGTCAAGGATGGCCTCCCGAACTATGAAAGCCCTCACGGAGGAGGGCGTGAGAGATCTGGTGGCAAGAAGTTCCAAGGTGCTTTTTCCCATTCTGCTGCCCATAGAGCCAGAGGAGGACGACGAGGATGCCTACAACATGGTCATCTGCTATCCTCTCTTCGTGCGACCAGGGGGTTTCATGCTGGTGATGCCAAAGTCTCAAGAGGCTCAGAATGCAATCGATGTGCTGGATTTTGGGCCCGAAGAGATCGTGCCAACCTTTCACGAGGGCATCGTGGTCTTGGAAACCCCGCAGCGGAAGAGGTTGAGCACAGTGGACGCTTTGCTGGTGGACCTTCCATGGAGTGTGGTTGGCCAGTTCTCTCCGAGTTCAGCTCTGCGAGGTCAAGGAGGAGTTGGGGTCCGGTCCATTCAGTTCCGGGCCGACAATGTTTTGGGTCGGCCTACCAAGGCCAGTGCAGAAGCTCTGGGATCCACTTGGATCTCGTCAGTCATGGACGAGGACACGGCTCAGGAGTACGCGACTGGCGAGGACGTGGCACCTGGCGAGGAAGAGCTAATGACCGAGCAGCCCAACGGAGGAGTGTCTTCCGATGTGGTGCAGGCACTTCAGCAACGGATCCAAGAGTTGGAGGAGCAGGTCCAAAGAGCTCAGCATCCACCCCCGATGATGGTGCCACCTACGTCAAAAGCTCCCCCTTTGCTGGCGCTTCCTACAGCCGGTGGTCAGAGTCAGGAAGTCGATTGGCAGAAGCTTCAACGTCTAGCAGGAGCTCCACCACCCCGCATCGGCAAAGCAGAGACCAGGAGACAGCCCTTTCCCAAGGGTGCCGCTCAGGACAACATGTTTGCCGAGATGGAGAAGGAAGTCGAGGAGGCCGAGCTGGGCGAGGTTGCTTTAGAGGAGCTGGGACAGGATGGGTCTACCCTATCTCGAGTGATGGTCAATCAGCTGAAGCAAAACCAGCTTTTGCTACAGAAGCTTCTGGGGCCTCGGTTCCAGGACCCGGTGATGGGAGCCCTGGCCGGCGGAAGCGGGTCGGACAGCGGAGGAGGAAACTCCGGCGTCAAAGGGTGCTTGGCGAGAGAGGCCTTCACCCGAACGATGTTGGACCTGCCTCGGGTGGCTGCTATCACACAAGCCAATGCAGCCAAGGAATTGGGCTTGACCGAAGACCGCATAGACGGCAACCTCATGAAGAAGTACATCGAACGTCGCATTCCAATTGGCGACAACAAGATGGTGGGCTACCTAGCTTTTATGATGGGCGAGGCCTGGCTCCTTGGATGGGAGTCGGAGAACACCCAATTGCTGGGCATCATCTCCAAGGTGATGTACTTTCTGGAGCAGACGAGTCTGGATGGGGGAAAGATGCAGTTGAGCTGGTTGTTGACGGGACATGCAGAACCACCCTTCAACATCTACAACAGCAACCGCCGTCGAGTAGGCCTCCAACCTTTCTGCCGGCTGTGCGCCCCGAGCTGGGTCGCAGCGAACCTCTCATACGTTCGCGACCTGGACGTGTTGGAGTCGAAGATGCTGCAAATGGGAAAGCCTTCCAAAACTGTCACTCAGATCGAAGATGCAGACGAAGACAAACCACCAAAGGCCCCAAAGCGGAAGCCCCCAAAGGGCAAGGGAAAGAAAGGCGGCGAGCTGGACGAAGCTTCGGCGAGCTGAGCAGTGCATGCAGACCCGAGCTGTCTGGCAATCAGTGTGGCTCTGGTTTGGCTTTGCGTTCCTCGGATTTTAGTTCGTCCGATGATTTTTCGCAGCCCTCAGGTTCCCCTACAAGTTTTTGTCCATTGGGTGAACCTTCGTTGCCTGACTTTTCTAATCCTTCCCGAGTTTTTAATCCAATTAAGTTAGCCGAACAGATGATTCATCAGTTTTGGTCGTGTCGGTCAGCCCTGACCGCATTTGCACAGTCCAGCCTATCTGGACCCACTTGCACCATTGAAAAATCTCGTAATGGGGTTTTAATGCCTGTCCCCCCCGTCAGGTGGCGATGGACGGCTGCAAGTCGACTTGGGCCTCGCCGACGCCGTCGTCGGCGCTATCATCGCGTCAGAGCCGAACTGCTGAATTTGTTGTTGATCACCCTGAATTGGGAGACTGTAGGTTTTCCTTCTGTTGCTCCAGCCGGGGCACGAGTAGGGGGGTTCATCACAGCACAGCAGCATTTAGCCATCGAACGCTTTGAAGGCATGCTGGATCATTTTCTTCACATGGAGCCTTTTGGCTGTGATGAGTTGGGTCGAGCAGGTGATAAATTTAAGTCGATAATTCAATGCATAGAGGAACTCCCCAAGTGTGAACTTGAGTTGCAGGACCTGTTCGATTGTTTAGAGCATGTGCATGCTGGTTTAGACACCTACAGTAGTACACACTTCAATACTCGATTTGTTGCAAAGGATGTCCCGACTCACCAGTGTTTTGCGAAAGCAGAGCCTGCTACGTCAGCAGACCTGTCAACGTCACGACCTGTTGTCGCCGACCGGGTTAAATGGGAGTCGCCGCCTTCTTTTGTTGCAGACGATTTCCTGAATCCCCTTACTAAAGCAGCATATCGTGATCCTGAAGTGCTTAGAAAACCCCCTAATGAATGGCCCCCATCTAGGCCCGCTCGAATGCATTGTACTCGTGAAGAATTTCTTGCTTTAGTGTCTAGATGGGATAAGCTAGGGGCTTGTAGGTTGATCCGAGCTAGTGAAAAGGATTTCTCAGAAGCCGTTGGGATCTTCAGTGTTGCAAAGGATCAACAGTATGATAGACTAATCATAAATCCAAAGACCATCAATGGGAGGATGCACACCCTTTCTGATTCCACCCGTGAATTAGCACCAGGTTGTATGTTGGGTTTGTTGCATCTTCGGCCGGGGGAAATGTATAGATTCTCCGCAGATGACCTCTCCGATTTCTATTATACTTTCAAGGTGAGTGCAGTACTCCCTACTATTGTGCTGCAGGCTCTATGTGTTTTGGCCGCGGCTTGGAAGTGGTTCAGTTTTCTGGGAGTGACGCTACTTGGTTTTGGAGCTATGCTTCATCCCTCAGAGATGATTGGCCTTATCCAGAAAGATTTGATCTTCCCGCGTGATGTGAGCTACACTTCAGGAAGTTTGTTCGTGAAGGTTCGAGAGCCCAAGACGGCTCGTTTTGCGAGGAGGCAGCATGGTCGGATTGACGACTCATCTATCATCCGCATCTGTGAAGCCTTATTCTTCAATTTGCCGCTGACCGCTACTTTGTATGTTGGTAGCATTTCGGCCTATCGCAAGCAGTGGAATGGCATCATGGGCCATCTTGGAGTTCCTTTCAAGCAGTCCTGCCACGGCGCAACGCCGGGGGTGTTGCGTGGTTCGGGTGCAACCTACTTGTACCATTCCAGTGAAGATATCAATTGGGTTGCGTGGCGGGGCCGCTGGAGCAGGATCCGGACATTGGAGTACTACCTTCAAGAGGTTGGTGCCCAAATGCTCATTCATGAACTAAAACCTTCAGCGAAGGCTCGCATCGAGATGTTGGCTGCTATGGCAGGTCCCCTTCTCTGGCACTTGATTCTTGCAGAGCAGGAGGTCAGGAGTGGAAACCTTTGACTTTGGAGCTGGCATCTCGAGATACAGTTTGTGGTCACTATCTTCTTTGGATGGTAGTAGTGGAAAGTTTTTGTGAATTGCCTGCCAATACGGCTAGCAATCAGCAGAGAACGGGAAACTCAGCAATCGCAAGTGGAAAAGAGATGTACATATACAAACATTTAAGCAACTGTACGTATACATAAATCATATATAGATTCAATATATAGATTCACATTTGGAATCAAATACGTCGCGAGATAAACATTAAAAAAAGACAACGCTCTCCAAATTCACAAGCTTTCCATTTTTGTAAAGGTTTAACCCTCCTGGGAACAAAAAGACACCTGTCCCCCACCTTTTTGGGCGCTTTTGAGTGGGAGGGATGGACGAACCGTTCCCTGGAAGGTATTTTGTTGCACCGCTTGGCGGTTCTCCATACTCAGGCGCACCAAAGCCTGTCAACCTGCAATGTTTGTAGCTGGCCTGGCAGCCGTCGAAAAGTTGAGAGCCGAAAAACCCGAGAAGGCGCCGAGTGCCGAGTTGGGGGGCGCCGGGTGTTTTTTTCAGCACAAACAAACAAACAAAGAAACCCACCGAAAAGGTGCTGTTGAAATGAGATTTTTTTGAAAACGAACCATGTGATGATGTTGAGGTCACATGTTTTCTTTTCTCATTTCGTTTTTCACCTTTTCTTTTATTGTCAGATATTTTGTTTGGGTGGATTTTGAGTAACTAATCTTCAGAAAGGTGACGATCAACAGCACCAACAAGCTGTTAGAGGATGTGGGATCTGTTTAGGTGGAGCGTTGTCAAGCCGTTGCTGGTCTGTCACTGGGAGAGTACACGGCCCTGGCGGTGGCTGGCGTCTTTGATTTCGAAACTGGATTGAAAGTCGTGAAGCTCCGGGGTGAAGCAATGCAGGTCCTACTTGTAGGGTGGATGTGCTGTTTATGCCGGAAAAACCGGGGAAAAACCCTGGGGATTTTTGGTTTTTGGGAAAATAAAGCGGGGTTTTGATTAGGAAAGGGAAAAAGGAGGGAAAGCGACATGTTTTTTTTTTTTGGGGGGGGTAAGGGAAAGATTCTATATTTTCTTGAGTTTTAGTGGTTTATCATCTTGTGATGATGGGGTAAGAGTGAATCTGTTTCGCACATGGAAGGAGGCGGCAGAAGCTTCGCAACAAGCGATGTTGTCAGTGGCCGGTCTGGATAAGGACCCAACTTGTGTTTTGTTTTAACATCCATCTCGGTAAGGAAGCTTCAAATTCGAAACGTTCGGGAAAAACGGTGGGTGCCAAACTTACCTCCAGCTTGCTGGGTGTGTAATATAATAAGATCATATTCAGATCGACCCCAGGATTAATCTAACACAAAACCCTGGTTGAATTTGGGCCGGTATTCGAGAAAAGTGAGGAACAAGTAACAAGTACAGTAGGTGATATTTGGCAATTAAAACAGAGAATCAGCATCATAGAGGGGTTTCTTTCTCCTTGCTTGACATCACACAGGGTGGTCTCAGAGGTTCAACCGCCGGTTGTTGGCAGGACACCTTGAACAAACTCTGTGAAGAGTCTTGTGAGGGACCACAAGATGTTTGCCAGGCCTTTGTTGGGACCAGCAAAGTCCAACTGAGAAACACCTGGAAATCCCATGGCGTTTTTTTTAAAGCCCTATTGAGTTCGAGATTCGAGCCAAATTATAGTCACTCTGGTGAAGTTATTTCGAAAAGGTAGGAATAAAAAAGGATGGATAGTTTTGAGTGATTCTCCTTGACTTCAGTTTTTTGAGATACTTCACAAGTCTACCAGATTCACAGTCCCGGATTTGTTGGGCATTTTCTTCAACTTGTCAACCCTTTGGAGGTTGCCAACTTCCTTTTCCCCAATGGCTTCTCTTGTGTTCCTTGGCGGAAAAACATCTCGATATCGATGCCATGAAGCTAAAAGATGACATCAACAACACACCATGAAGACAATACCAAAAAAATCATACTACCAAAAACCCACCACAACACATCAAAGGTTTTTGGCTAGCACTTTTTTATGTGAACATGAAAAATCAAGGAATTTGAGCAATGTGAAAGGGTTGTACTGGGGATTCTCCTACTTATCGGGTTAGATTTTGTTTGGGTGTGGTTGTAGTAGCTCTTTAAATATCAAAAAGTTATACAGCCAATCCTAGCCCGTTGCGCAATTAGGCGATAGGCGATAGGTTATAACTTGTGTGGGAACGGGTCCTTACACGAACCAAACCAATCAGGATTTCATGGGACACAAGGTTGGGCTTCCCAGTCCCAAATTCTCAAATCTCTTGAACCTCCCAAATAGCTGGAAATGCCGACACACCTCGTTGTTGCTGAAAGAAATCCTGTACCAAATCCGCTAAGGCAGCCGTGTTTTTGGAATTTTCCTCAAATTTGATGTCCTTTTCTTCACCTTTTTGAACAGACAAAATGCCATCTTAGCAAACGAGGGAAACCGCTGCGACATCTTCCCGAGGCCGGTACCCTCTCTGCGATTCAACGCTTAGAACCTAAGGTGAAGGCAACAGAATCTCTGCGTGAAAAGGGTAGCGGTGGGGGAGGGGGAATTGGATATAAGGGTTTCCAACCAAAAAATGGCTGGGATGTATATACTGGCCTTTAAACGATAAATAAATGGGAATCAAAGAGCATTGCGGATGGTTGGTTCAGAATATCCGGGGAATGTTTTTTGTTGGTATAGGTTGGTGTAAGTGTAAGGTGGCAAATGTTGGTGTTTTTTTTATCTACTCTTCTGAAGAAAACTTACTCTTCCTGGCATCCCTTCTCAAGAAGATTGTTTCCAAACAACTGAAAGGAATTCACGCAAGTGAGAGGTGGCTTGGGAACGCTGAAGCAGCACTGAGGGTGAATTAAGATTTCTTTGCTGGGATTGGCTTGCCGGCAATGTGAGGGATGCGTTGAGAACCGTCCCCTGAAAATTCAATAGCGGATGAGAAGATGGAGTATCGCTAGATGAGCAGTTCTGAAATAACAGGATTTGTTGTTTGGGTTCCACACAATATATATATATAGGATAGTTATTTATTTTTTATTATGCAAATCTAGATTTAATATACAATATCCAAGGTATATACTTTGTTCAATAGGGGTTGCAGTAAATGTTCTCTTCTACCTAATATCTTAACCAATCAGGATTTCGTGGAACCCCACGATTCGCTGACCATACTTTGTTGAGATGCAACCGGTGTGCTGAGGAAGGTTGTCTGCAAGCCAAGATGCTGAAGACTTCTGGTGGCTTTCACACCAAGCTGATGCAGCCAGCACGGGATGCATGGCAAGCATATCATGAGAAGAAAAATTGGGGAAGATTTCACACGCCCACATTTTCCAGGAAGGGATGGTAGCGAAATTGTCAGAAAGCTTGATAAACTACCTCGGAAACTTTTCAACTACAGTACTTCAATGGGGGTTCAGGGTTCTGAATGTGGAGTCATGTGGAGTCACATGCAGCTTAGTTCCAAGCCGCAGGGGTTCCCATTGTACAAGCCAGTATAGTGGAATGGCATGATTCACCAATGCATCAATGTCATTGTCATTGGTTCAGGAATACGTGCCTGACTTTAATATAGCTACCATAGTGACTCATATCCACGTTTGAAAGGGATATAATTTCTAGATTCTAGAGTATGCATGAATGTCACTGTTATGTTTGTTTCCTTTTTTGCCCTTGACCTAAAACATGTTTTTTCAGGAAAAGTTGCTGACCGCGCTGCAGGAAGCTCTGCCAAAGATGAAGCCGCCCCGTTGTGCCTAAACTCGTCTTCCAAAACCAGATTGCTTCATGTTTTTTTTGAATCCATCCCTCAAATCCACAGGGGTCATTATAATACCCATTTTGGGGGGATCCAGCAATAATTACAATCTATGGTAATTTTCAGGGATTTCCCTTATTATAATGCATTGTTGGGTTCGAAATATTATATTGCCCCCTGAAACCAGATAGGACTGATCATCAACAGCAGCAATAGTACTTACTGCTTGTGACATTTTTTTCCCAACACATCTCCCTTCCAAAAATCTTTTTTCATTTCCCAAACCCTACGCCAAGGTGATGTATATATGAATTTGACCGGCCAGAAGATTTCTGCTGGAACGGCGCCTTCAGAAATTCTACCACTTTTGGGCGATCAGTTGGTCAATTGCGTGCTTTGGGAACCTTCTGTCTTGGGTATGATCAAGGCACAGGGCACGCACGGGTTGGATTCCCAGATCCCTGCTGTTTGTGTGCGTTGTTGCCGGGTGGCAGGATGGCATTACGGAGTACTATGAGTGTGGGCCAATGAAACAGCTCAAATCCATGTAGCATCCTCAGGTTTTGATGACGGACGTCAGCTTCATGATCTTGGACCGACCAGAAAAAACTCGATCCGCAACAAAAAAAACAGCGCTAATATGGCCTATGATTCTCTCCCATCATTCCGTATCAACTTGTCAAATGACTAAGGATGAAACGGATCAATCAAGAAGCCTTTGGAAACACCATCACCGTGGATGTTTGAGGCTTGGTAAGGCCATTTCGACTGCCGTTTTCCGGGGGGGGCAGGGTTTTAAAATGAGCCCTGTGACCCGACCCTTGTGTTCACGGCAAACCGGGCCAACAAGGCCTAAGAGGTAACAGATGTTCTCCAACATCTTCTAAAAGTGCATGTAGTGATCTACAAATTCATAATTCATCTATGTTATTCTATGTTTCATGTCTTTCTATGGGGTCACCCCCCCAATTTCAATTTATATTTCATTATCAGCAATTGGGTTCAACCAAACCTTTCATGGCCGAAGGGGGATGTTGGTTGATATCCATCGTGTCAGAAAACGCTAGATGGGATGTCCAGGGGCTGTGGCAACAAGGAAGGAGGGGCCGAGGTCGCAATGACCAAGAAATCCGCTGGAGATTGAATGACGTCCAATGATGTCAACTGGTAAGCATATTTTGGATGTTTTTGTTCATGTCTTTTCTGCCCCCGCACACAACATGAGTCAAATGAACATTTGTATATCCTTTGGGGGGAATCTTCCCTCGCCACAGCCCCCTCATTTCCTGGCCAAAGTCTGACTCTTCCGCGGTAAACCACAAAAGAAAGTGCCACTTCGGAACGTGCGGATGTCGTGAACTTGGCGTTGGTTTAGGAGTTTTGCGTTCAGATCCTCTTTTGATCGTGGTCGATGGTTTTGATTTTCCACAAGACAATGGTAGGACATGATAATTGCCTTACAATTTGCCCCCAAGAAACCCAAAAAGTCCCAAAAACTTCGTTGTTTTGGCCGCTTCCTTTGGAAAAACCCAAAGTTTACGTTTACTGCCATGAATCCTGGCTCAACAATCACTGCAATGTACCTAACGAATTCCAAGATCAAAGGTTTGTTTTAATTTAAAAAGTAGGCTGAACATCTTAACACAAATGTCAATTTCCAGAGGAGCTCGCAAAAATTGTCAACGGCTTCAACTGCAGTTTTTCCCATACATCCGAAATTTGCCTCCAAGGCATGAACTTTGCCCTATTAAAAGTCACTTACACCGTTGGACGCCTCAGTTTGTTAACCATAAAATGTGCCATTTTTGGTGGGTGAAAACACCAATTGTCCGGAGAATTTTTCTCCAGAAACTTTCAGGCTTATGGAGATCGCCGATCTTTCTTTGTCAATCAGGCACTGAGTTGTGATTCTCCAGCTACAACAAGACTCATCTGGATATGTCAGGCCATCAACCTTTTGTATGTCGTCTATGGTGGTGCGATCTTATATCCTAGGAGCCCTGGTAGACAATGGGGGTAATCTCGATTTGGAAAACGGCCAATCTGAAGTTATTCGTTTAACAGGTGTGGTGGCTTGATTCAGGGCCACCAGAAAAATGCACTCTTGTGCAATTTGGAAATCTATGGATGTTTAAAAAGCAACGGTATCATCAAACCGCTCCACCTCTCACCTTGGAGAAATTGCTGAATGTTGGAGACCACAAGGACAAAGCTCCACAAGAAAAAAACAATGCAGCATTTTTTGAAAAACCTTCAGGATGGTCTTCACCAATGTGGTGACCAAAGAAATGACCAGCTTCCCAAAGAAGCCTTTCTTCATTATGGGCACCTTGGAATGTTTAAGCTATTCAGCTATTAAGCTGCGTGTCTGGTAGATTTTCGAAGGAACATGTCAAGTTTTGTGTCAGGTACACTAGATAGTTTGGGCACCTTTCTTACATGCCCGGGCGCCTGGAGATTTGATATGGCTGAAGTTTGGCACCTGGAGATTTGGGGTGTCTCACAGCACCTTATTTAGGAACCATTTGGCACCCAAACTGGAAGGTGCAGGTATATTACTGTAAGTATATGTTCTAAAAAAACATCCTTCCCAATAAAGAAGACAATGCTTGGTAGATGTGTTTTTTTTTGGGGATGTAGATATGGGTGTTTCCTAAAATGGTGGGCTTCCCCAACAATTTCCATGGGTTTTCCTACTAAAAATGATCCTTTTGGGGTGTGAAATGGGGGTACCACCATTTAAGGAAACCCCCATATGGAAAAATGGAGAAACAGGCGACCTCTTTCTGCCAACTAAGACCCTGGCAGGTCTTGGGACAGCCTATACTCCCGGCTCCATCACACCCTTGTTGCCCGGCTTGGATCAGTTCGATCAGTGTCAAGTGTCAAGGTTGCTGTGGAAATTGCTGGAAAAAATGGCAGTTTTGCATGAATATATATATATATATACATACATATATGAATATGAAGACACTGTAAATCACAAAACCTACACCAACTAAAAAACCCAGCACAACTCCTTCAGTAGGCTTGAGTTGTTTTTTCCGAAACAAAAGCTGCATCTCTGTGGAGGTTGAATCAGCTGTTGATTCCCTTCACGATGCTCGTGTCTCATCCTCAGCGACTGAACGATTTGTTGACTCTTGGTGGATCCCCAAAACCGTTTGCCGCGGGGCGAAAAATGCCAAAGTGCCGGATTCGACTCAGTTTTCGGTATTTTCCTATGCCTTTTGTAAGTATCAAGTAAGAAATATATATAAAGTATCAGTTTTTTTGAAAGGGGACTTTTGTCTAAAGAGCGGAAGGTCTGCAATGTGGTTGAGCATCCGTAGTCGGTGGCAAGAACGATGTGGTATGAGCTCCCAGGGGGGTTTGGATGATAGGGTCTCATTGCCATCCCTTTCATCCCTTCCATGGCACCACAAAAAGCCTAGGTGCTTTCCTCATCGTTTTGGGCGCATGCATCAGTGTGAGGCACCTAATGCAACCAACAAGTTGACGCAGGTGTTTTTGAAAACCACTTGCTCATGTGTGGGAGCCATAGGTTTCAATACATTTCAGACATTTCAAACCCAAAATCCACATGTTTTTTTACTTTCCTAAGTACATCAATGCATGATTGGAGCCGGTTGTTGCCATATGTTACGAAAAGATCTGCGGGAAGAACACATGGACGACGGGGGGGAGCCAAGTCTTAGGCGGCGTATTTGGGGCTTTTGACCGTGAAATAACAACAAACCACGCCAATGAAATCTTGGGGGTGAATACATCTTTTCTGTTTTGTTTGCCAAAAAATGGTCACAATGATCAACATCCATACCATTCCGAACACCCTTTTTTCAGCCAAAACACCCATTCCATTAGTTCAAAGTATTTGTTGGTCATACCCTCCATATCCATGATGTGAAATCCCTCTATCACTGTAAGGTCATCCCCAAGATCATCGGGTCCGCACCGGACGAATCGAGTCCCCTGCAAAGTATTGCAGTGCAAAGCCGCTGGTATGTCGTGGCCCCTGAAACGGCCGCCTCTAAAGGGCCACAAGTTCAGTGAAAATCCGATGGAATGGCAGTTGGTGATGTTTGATGGATTGTTGTTTTGATGAAAAGGTTGATGTTTGATGATTAGTTGGTGATGTTTTCGAATATCCAAGCCATCAAACATCAAGGCCATTCCATTCGTTGTCTTTTCTCCCTTCTCCCATTTTTGTCCACCCCCAAGGCCATCTTGTTTTATGCCTTGAGCAACTTTCCGATGGCAGCGTACGGGGGCCCCCTTTTCAACAACGGAGTGACTCGTGGTCCATGTGTCTGCAGAGTAACGGACCGAGGTCCAGTTGTTACAAGGAGGCAACTTTTGAAAATCATCATTTGGATGTTTGGACAGGCACTCAGTGGATGTTTGTAGTTTTGTACCGTTTTTTCGTCGTCTGGAAACAAATTGATTGGCGAGGATTTTGTTTCTGATCGTTTTTTTCAAAAGACTCTTTGCCAGTTTTTAAAGATAGTTTTTGTCAATCATGATGAATCGATCAGATGAAATGACTATGTTGTCTTTGATACCTTTGCAAAGGTATCTGACGCAATGGGTTTCCATTTGGCAATTCTTAGTGTCTTGGCTGTAACTTTGGTGGTGTACCACCATCCCAACTCTACGAGTGAAATTGGATTTCCGAGTCTGGCCGATTTAGCGTGTCGAGAAATAGTAGGGCACACCCTGGAACATGAGCATTTTCGAACCATTTTGAAGCTAAAAATCACCAAACCATTGAAAAGGAGAAGCATCATCCAAACCATCCATGTTTGGGTTCCATCTTAATTTTCCAGGGTGCAACTGGTGATCCTTCAAGCCTTCCTTCTCCGCCCTGACCTTCAGAATGAGGATAATCTAGGATATACTGTTGATGGAAGAAATCCGGCTAACCACCTGGGATGTATAAAACCTTAGTAAAATAATGTGATATTTATCATATGAACTGGTGCAGGATTTCTTCCATCAACAGTCAGTAGGTGGTGGTTTGCACACCTTGTTCCTTTTTTCAACAAAGATATTTTTCGACTGTGATATGTCTGAACCGCCAGCGAAATTCCTTTTTGTGCGCAGCAACAACATCATCACAAGCTCAACATATTGAGAACTAATATTAACATCAATCATCAAATCTCAAAATGGACATTTCCCCCTGTCCCATGTTTTCCAGCCTTTTAAAACAACGCATGCAACGGGTCTTCTCAGATCTCCTTCATCTACATGCCCCTTTTGGTCCTACCCGGCTTCAGCAGTAAGCAGGGCATGTCCTTCTCAGAAGTCTGCGACTGAGCCGATTCCGCGGTCCCTTTTTGGCGCTGTTGATTCAAGCGGCGCCTTGACAATCCCAAGGCCAACCACCGTTTGCACATATAAAAACCTTGTAAATAATGGGATAAACTACCAACCTCAACTGGTGATCGTCGGATTTCTGGTTGCCATCAACCGTATGAAACGCCTGAGGTTGTCGATTCCTTTGTGGATGGCTGGATTTGTTACAGCCAGCAGGACGAGTTCCCTGTTATTTTTTTGGCTGTTTAACAGCGTCTGCTGTGAAACACTTTTTGCATGTCTCAGCAATACCAAGCATTCTTTTTTCAGTGCCCACCCGACCCGTGGAGGATCCAGATTGTGCCAGGGGAGGCGCCTTCCTATTGCTCACAGGCGAGGACTAGTCAGATGTTTCTATCGGATTCTATTGTACTTATCCCATACCATGTACGGTACAGTATATTTACCTACATCTACCATAAAAATCAACCAGAAATATACCAGTCCCATGGATGGTATGGGTATGAATGCACATGATCGACTTTTTAAAAAATGAGTCAACCATTTGATTCCAAATTTCAACCGGAGTTTTCAAGTTGAACCTGCTTTCAGTGTGCATGTGTGACCGCAGAATTTTTGAAAGTGCGATCGCCAGAAGACATAGACTTCCCAACATGTTCGAAGCACACAGCCTTCAGTGCCGGTGATGTCTATGCTACCGAAAGAACAAGCCTTCAAACAGACAGCACACACTCTATCTCAACCAAAGCCCTACACTTTCTTTCTTTTCCCTCTTTCCCAGTTGTTTTTTTTTTTTGGAACGTTTGGAACCGCATGGGTTTAAACCACGACCTCGGACGTGGCCATGCCGTCCGTCTTCGTGCAGCACCAGCGGATGAGGATGTATTATTGGCTTCTCTTGGTGCCATGGCGGCAGGTAAACCTCGAAAACTGGGCCCCTGTATGTCTCAACAGGGGGCAGTGCCGATGTTGGCACGGAAAAGGCACGAGAAAATCTAAGTGGCATTCCCTTCGTTAGGAATTTCTATGAATGTGTTGAAATTTTGGGACCCGTGGAGATGTGACCCTGTTTTTTGGAGTCTTTGATTTCTTTAGAATACAAAAGTTGAATGAAAGAGAAGCACCCCTGGATACACCATCGATGTGTGTCCAGGTATGATGAACACCTACATACTACCAGGGTGTGCCCACCTTTTCTCCAAACGGATCCGATTGGTTTTGTTGGGGATCTGTAAAAGTCGACTCAGCCCCTCGTGTTTTATCAGGTGCTGTCAGTGGGTATGTTGCTTGCATCCGTGGTGAGTGGTGATTTTCGGCAGTTCCTGCACATGCTGCCCTTGTGCGGCCTTCTCTTGTTATCAGCCCTCAGGAGAACATGGAGAACCCACCCCGATCCACTACAGAACGTTCCCAGCGAAAATTTGCGCAACGGCTTTTAATCCCTGGATCCAAGATGTGCGTGTTTGATTGAAATTTCGTGTCATTTTCCCCAATGCAATGGTTTTGGAAGAAATGGCCTAACATGTCGACTCGCGTGTTAAAAGAAACACGTGTAGATAAGTGAAGTGTAGATAGATATGTGATGACATATTTGTACTAGTAGTTTCGCATTTCCGACTGCAGCAGGGGTTGGGGGCATTTCCAGCCTGACGTGCATTAAAGGATTGTTTTGAAGATAGGCCACTTGACCACTTGGCAAAGTAGATGGCATCTCTTCCTTTCCCAATTTTTGGTGTAGTTTTAGCACGGTGCCAATGATTTGATATGCTAAGACATCAGAAGTTGCAGTTTTTTTGACATTGTTCATTCTTGTCATTCAACAAGCTTGGAAAAAATCCCTGGACACGCTTCCTGCTTTGGCAGGATGTCGGGCAACACGGGCATTGACTTTTATAACTCCAGCCAGATGAGGTTTTTCCGGGATTTTTGCTAAGTGAATGCCAGGGGCATAGAACGCAGGAAAATTTTCTGAATGCACTGCTTGGGTAACAAAAACAGATAGGATGCAGAGGGAATTTTTCACACCCCATTTTTTGTTGGATCCAGGGTAGTGGATGTTTTACATGTTGCGTGACCCTTTGCGGCCAATTTTTGTGCCAAAAGTTCTGCGTTTTGCCACCGGAAACAGGTGGCACATCGTATCTACCCTGGCCATTTGCATCTTGGCTCTGTGAATCCCCTTTTGGCTCAGCCGAAGCCAAATCATCCACAGCCCCGATAAAACCCTTAGATCTGAAAGAAGATTTTTTCTTTCACCCAGCTAAAACCCGCCAACAAAAACAGAGATTTATACGGTTTCATAAATGTTGATTTCTCCTTGATTTTGCCGGTTGGAAGCTGGGCTGTGATGATTTTGTAACAACCATCCCTCCATGCCAAGGTGTTTGTATGAGTCTGAGTTATATTGATGACCTCCGTTCTCGCAGCTGGGTGGGTTTTGCCGAAGTGGCGATCTTAGCTCCTGAGTTGCTAGCGATGAAGCGACGTGAGCGAAGCCACTTGGAGATCCATCCCGTTTTTTTGGGGCGGTTGAGTTAGGGAAAATTGAAAATCATGGCGGGTGGTAGGTCTGCCACATTTTGAATGGGATAACTGAAGAAGAACAGGGAATTTCTTCCAGATATTGGATCGAAGTTTAGGATTCATTTTCAATGGGAATTGCACCAGATGTTTCTCAGTAAAAGGGAAGGGCTATGAATACCATGGACTTTTTTCTCAAGGTCCGTGGCGGCTGCAGAAAAATCATCTCTATAAGGCTTACCAGTTACTGTAGTATAATAGTGGTTTATTGGGACTGGGATGTAACCCAGTCCAACCAATAGAATTCTTGTACATATTTCTATAAGATATCGTGTTGATTTCCAGATCTTTTGGTTCACTAAAAATTTGTTTCCTTCCCTCCTTTGCTGGAAAAAAAACATCAAAAATCCATAGATTTGATGTGCAACTTGTAACCTTCGGCTCTAAGGTCCAGCAAGGAGCTTACAGGAGTGTCTCTTCAAACTCTGGCTTGGCACCGGGGTGACCTGCCAACAACAACAACGGGAAAAATGCTACGGTTGGTGCTACTTCCAACATGTTTTTTTTTCCCCGGCGTTTTGGGGGATGATACTGTAAACAGTGAAGTTTGTTGGTTGATGATGGGATGGGTCAAACTCAAAAACAACAAATTTAAAACAACAGCACTTTTTGTTTGGTATCTATAGTTTTTCCATGTTTTTTTTTCATGCCTTTTACCCCGCAACAACATGACGTGGGTTTTTTAATCCCGGAAATTTTTGGCGAATTTTTGAGGTTGGTAAGGTATGATCAACGCCAACCAGATCCATGGGATATTGCATATGAATTGTAAATATGACATGGATATAAACCACCGTATATACGCATATAATAACACGTATATTAATTTATGATATAAATATATATATATATATGTAAATATTACCTAAAAAATTGTAGCCTATGAATGTTTATTTGTATCCCATGTTGTCCCAACTATTGAAGAAACACATCCATGAGACATATACATTTTTCGCCCCTTTTTTGGCTCTTGTTTGGATTCTTGGTGCTTTTGCTTTCGGGGAAAAATGGCTCCATTTGATAAAAGGGCCGGTGACACGCCAGACGCAACGTTGAGGTGATCATGTCTGTGATGTCACTGGTAATCCCAGAGCATATGGCAGATGTGCTCGATGAATGGGGAGCCGTTAGCCTGATTCTGGAGAAGATCATCTTAGGTATCTCGGAACTGGTCTATTTTCTCTCAGCTTTGGAAGATGTTTTTTGTGTTTTTTTGAGACTTGTTAAATTTGTTGCAAGGAAATCATAGAAAATCAAGGTCGGCCATACTTTACCTTTGGAGCCATGTTTTTCAAACTAATTTTTTTTGAATAGGTCACTAGAACATTGAAGCACCAGAGCGAGCCTTGGAAGTAGGATTGGGCTGAAGATCCTAGGGAAGAATCTCCTCCGAAAATGATGCCCACGTTTTTTTCGAACATTTCTGTCGACTCTCAACTTACCCCGATTCAGTTTTTGTTGAGTTTTTCTTGGGTAAAAAGTGCGTTTAAATGCGTTGAACTTACCGTAATAGCTACTTATATAAAAGTTGGGTGTATGTACCTATAGCAGCCTAACATCCCCAAGCATCTGGGAATCCGAGAATTCTTTGGAAGCACTGGGCCCGTAAACCCACCAAACAACCACTGGCTGCTTGCAAATGCGCTCTCATCGACATGAGGAGCCTTGGGTGAGCATAGTCACTCTTGCGCGGCCTTGCAACGAGGCCGGGAACGAATTTTATTGCACTTGGAAGAAAAATCCCTACACAACTGTTGGTGGACCCCAAAAATCCATCAAAATCCATCCATCAAAGTGACTCCCAGGATCTCCCAGGTGTGTCTTTTTTTGTTTTCTCTCTCCCCCTCTTGCTTGGTATTGCTGGTTTTGCTACTTTTCCACGTCACCAATAAGGAGTAAGAAGAACCCTCCTCCCTCGGTGCCTAGGAGGAACGCAGGATCTTCGACGGTGCCTCTCCGAACCGTGAAGGGCGCCCTTGAGGGCGAAGGCGCGAAAGATGCTGCTGGTGGAAGAAATCAGGCGAACAACCTGGGAGGTGCAATAAAACCCTCTCTAAAAATCTCTAAAATAAGATGAACGAATTGGCTCTGTTGCAGGATTTTACACATGAACAGAAGTTTCACATGGGTGTATCGTTGTGTGTCTTGGATGTTGCGCAGATTCAGATGACCACCCGGTCAGCAGTCCTAGACGTTTGAAACCATGAGATTTAAGTTCGAGGTATTTGATCATGACATTTTTTAGATGGATCCAGTTGTACGTTTCCTTGGCTATTTTCAAACAGGAAGCTTCACCATCTCTTCTCAGATCAGGTGACAAGGGAACATGTGTCGTTGACTTTCGATGTATTTTTTGAGGCCAGTGGCAACCAGAATTCAGGGAGATGATATCTGGGCGGTAGATCACCACAAGAGGTGTGTGCATGTAGCAGGTCACAGGCCACCGTACAGTTGGCCAATTGTCTGATATTGACTGATCGCTGAGTGGGTGAGAGGTTGTAGTCACAAGGTTGGCATCCAAAGTCTCACTGACGTGGATTCTTGCACATGTGTTCAGCTGGTCTACCATGTTCATCCATGTTCATCCGACTTTTTATCCATTTCTGATCTCTGTGGCAGGCAGCCGTAACTTTAAAACCTCCCCACTTTGCGTCCGCGACGTCCCCCTCAAAGAGGGCAGGTTTCGACAATGGCAGCGGAGGCTTAAACCAACACCATTTTTCCCTCGCTGCGAGATGACCCCAAAGAAAAGGCCAAATCATTGTCCGATTCGGTGGAAGGGAAGTACAGGGCCATGTAGGGCCAGTAGGGATGAATGGAACAAGCGAAAAATGAGGGCCATATCATCTTACGAAGAGCCAGAGCCAAGAGCCGGCTTGGTTTTTTTGGGGTGATAAATGGTTTTTCCAGCTGCGTTGAACCCAATGAACATTGAAATTCCCGAAGATATACCGATACACCATGATTCAGCCAATATTCCCAAGATTTACCTGAGACGTCCTGGCCGTTCTTGTAGGCTACTGTGGGGTCAATGTTTGTTGGATGCTTAGTTTTTGTTGCTTGGGATCGGTTCAGATTCGTGATTTGTTTCGATCGCCAAAACAACAAGGCTTCAATACCTTGGGCTTGTATCTGACGAAGCATGGCAGCGCAGTTCTCAATGTGACACGGCAGCCATGGAGTTTTTCGAAGCAGCACCATCTTAGGCTTCACTTGAACTATGCAGCTATATAGTATTACATCTGGGTGGTGCTTTCCAAAGATCTTTTTGATTTTCAGCCCTAGGAAAATATGGATGACTTGCGCATATTTTTGCAAAATTGGGTTGGGTTCAACAACCACCAACAAGACATCCGTTTTTGCAGCAGGGGCAAGTGGCTCAGATCCGGATCAGATCCTTTTCGCTGCCAGGCTTTGAGCTACTCGATGCTATTGCCATTCACCACGGCCCTATTCTTTACACCACTCCTTGGTCCATATCAGGAGACGGGAAGCCGCCACGACACGTTTAACTGGTGTGAATTTGAGTGATCAAGATGTTTTTTTTGGAAGTTCTCTGCGATTTACTTTGGACGTGGATCCTGGAAAAGGAGGTTTCCATATGGGCCTTTCCATTTATTGTGTGTTCAAGTTTTTAGCAAGGAGAAAGGTTCGACATGGACGAATCATACCCCCGAATCATACCTCCGAATCATACCTCGAATCATACCCCCGAATCATACCCCCAAACCATACCATCGAATCACACCCCACACCATACTATTTTTCTAGTATTATTACTACTACTACCACCACTACCACAACTACCACAACTACCACAACTACCACTACTACTACTACTACTACTACTACTACTACTACTACGAATCATACCCGAATCATACCCGAACCATACCGGATGCATGCCGATCGGCCCAGGGTGGCCAGAGTCAGGTTAGTTCACTTGGTAGTGCAGAGGGCCTGTAAAGCTGAGGCTCAAGGCTCAATTCCCGGCCAGTGCTGGATATGAAGGTTTTCGGGGCCGCGAATCATACCCGCGAATCATACCCCGAATCATACCCCCGAATCATACCTCCGAATCATACCTCAAGTCAAACCTTTCCGTTTGGGCACGGATTAAACGGAAATAGCCATATACTGTATATGATATGAAGATTTCAATTCAACAAAACCTTAGATACTACTGTAATTACTACCCTAAAGTTGACATCTTTCAGGACTTTCCAACAAAATTGCACATCTTTATCTATAGAACGTCAAAGGCGAAGGGCCTCCATTTTGCCGAAATATTTGTTGTGGCAGAGGAACCATTGACGCGTGATGCCTACTTCACCTTTATTGGTTTGGTGGTGGTCCTGCTGGGCTTTGCCATCTACCAACTGTCCCCTAACTCAACTTCTTTTGGAAAATGATCCTATAGAAACCTGCTGATTTCCCGCATAAACTTCAAGGTACAGTCAGAACGTCGGAGACGTGCGCTTTCCGTGCGGCGTCCCATGTCGGTCCATGTCCCATGTGGAGTTGGGAAAAAGGACCTCAACTCAGAAGTTGAGGCTCCCATCATCCAGGCAACAAAAATAACAGGGGGCTCACCGTGCTCCATCGGTTTTTTTGGGGCGCGAAAAGTGGGAACCCAAGCGAAAACAAAAAAAGCCAAATCCAGTGGGTCCAGGCCTTCCACGCCATTGCTATCACCAACACCCGCATGCCCTTCAGCGTGCGAGCACCCAGATCGAAGGGATGCTTCGTGTTTTTCCGACGTAAACAGGATTTGGACGTGGCAGACTCTCTTAACCCTTCATTTTCGAAATGAGATAAGTGTAGAGTGTAGACAAGTGAAAATGTCCTCTTCAAATCTACTTGAAAATTGAAAAGTGTTATAGACTCTAATACTAGGTGGTGGTTTCAAATATTTTTATTTTCATCCCTACCTGGAGAAATGATCCAATTTCACTAATATTTTTCAACTGGGTTGAAACCACCAACTAGAAGACCTTTTTCTTATTTCAGGTGTAAGCTGAGGTCTACCTTCCTGATTTTTTTTTCGTTGGGGATGTGTTTGTTTTTTCACAGCAAAAAACGGACGAAGCCGCAGATCGGTTTCCGCACCCTCCAGGGAAGGGTTCGTCCATGTCCCACCAAACAGGTTTCAGGTGGAAAATCATCGACTCAAGTTTGTACCAACTGGGATTGGGTCGCTGGATTTCTAATTTCTTTTCAGTCAACCTTCATAGCTTTAATGGGATAAATCTGCGTCTCTCGATTCAAAATGGCAATCGTTGAACATGTTAGTTCCTAGGGTCAAACTTTCTGCCACCGGTGTCCGTAGGTCACTACTGGAGGAGTTTCTGGAACCAACCGATACGGCCTCGAGTTGTGGGGGCCACCCTGGGGAAGGGAAGGTTGCTTCTCATTGATGGTTCCAAACACCTTTGCCCAATTTGGGTTTGGAAAAAAAAAACCCAGCAATTGTTGAAGTGCAAAGTCTTACCCTCCAGGGAACTAACATATCCTATCAAAAATGGCATTTTGAAGATGATTTTCCTTTTCCCCAGGTAGGATATGTTAATCCCCTGGAGGGTAGCTTTCTGGAAGTCGGTGTCTCCATACCGTTTAGATTGCAAGGCGGCCAGCCATCCTTCCAGGAGCGTGTGGTGATGTCAGCTGTGAGGACTGACAACCTGGTGATGGGGAAGTGATGGTAGTGGGGTTTTAAGTTGTTTCATGTTGCTTCATATTATTGCTTCCTTCAAATGAAAGTTGGCAAACATCTCAAGACAAATCGCAAACAGGACCCTATAGGGTTGAGTGGGATTTGACATCCGGCTAGAAGTTAAACTTTCGGCAGGGGATGGACCAGTATGACTGAAATCAGATGCGAAAAGCATCAGGAAACCCCAGTGAATGAAATGTTTTTCCAAATGGATCGGGAAATCCAAAGCAAATGCAATCAATGCCTCGAGGAACCTTTGTTTGGGGGACAGGGCAGACTTTGGAAAGTTGAATGTTGATGTAACATGCAGAAACCGGGAGTGCACATGCAGACGAAGCAGAAACCATGTTTTTTTGAAGGAACTGAAGTTTCTGAAGTTTTGGAAATGCCCGGGTTGCAGCACAATCAGTTTTTCAATCAGGCAGCTTCCATTGAATGATGACTTGCTGGGCTGAATTTCTTTTTGCGCAAGTAGATGATGTTCCGAAGATGCCGAATTCTCAGCATTTTTTGGTTCAAGATATTTCGACAAGTCACAAGTGATCTTCAGGCTTTTTGATTTGAGGTGCCTTCCCTCAGTCCCATGCTAGAAGTGCTTTCTGCAGTGACTGGTGAATCAATTGCTGTGTTTGAAGATGAGGAAATATCAGGTGCCTCAGTGAAGGCGTTAAAACAGCGCTTGGCACAACAGATTGGCGTTCCACGATTCCAACTGCGGTTGCTCCAAGACAATAGCCCACTGGATGATGATCAAACCTTGGCAATGCAAGTTGTACAGCTTGTGAGAATGGAGTTTCTGCCTCCTGATGTGGAACAAGATCGTGAAATCATGGTAGCATGTCGCCAAAATAATGACTCACTGCTTGATAAACACCTGAACCAGCCACGAAGTCCCAACTTTGAAGATGCAAATCAAATCACACCCCTGTATGCAGCAGCCTCCAATGGAAGTCTCAAATGCGTACTTCTACTGCTCGAAGCCGGTGCCAACAAAGACCAAGGCAAGAGGGACAATGGATCAACGCCTTTGTACACAGCAGCCGCTAAAGGGCACCTTGAAGTTGTCCGATTTCTGGTTGAGTCGGGTGCCAACAAAGATCAACGCAGGACAGAGGATGATGGAGCAACGCCTATTTTCATAGCAGCTCAGAAGGGGCACCTTGAAGTTGTCCGATTTCTGGTTGAGTCGGGTGCCAACAAAGACCAAGGCCTGACAGACAATGGAGCAACGCCTCTTATCATAGCAGCTCAGGAGGGTTACCTTGCAGTTGTCCGATTTCTGGTGGAGTCGGGTGCCAACAAAGACCAAGGCATGACAGACAATGGAGCAACGCCTCTTTGGATTGCTGCTCATCAAGGGCACCTTGAAATTGTCCGATTTCTGGTTGAGTCCGGTGCCAACAAGGACCAAGGCGCGACAGACAATGGAGCAACGCCTCTTTTTATAGCAGCTCAGAAGGGGCACCTTGAAGTTGTCCGATTTCTGGTTGAGTCGGGTGCCAACAAAGACCAAGGCCGGACAATTGATGGAGCAACGCCTCTTATCATTGCATCTCAGAATGGGCACGGTGAAGTTGTCCGTTTTCTAGGTGGGGCCCGATGACAACACAGGTTGCAGGCTGGCATGAAAAGAGATGAAATAAGAGTGGTGGGGAACTCCTGGAGAAGTACTATGAATTTTACCATTGTTGTGTTTTGCACATGACATGAAATGAAGTGGAATGGAGTGGATGAAGTTGAGTGGGCGATGAATGAAATGAACGGAATGAATGAACAAACCTGAGCTAAACTGAAATGAAATGACATGAAAATACGTGAAATATTACGTGAATAAACATGTCTTATAATGACTTGGATATATTTCCTCTCCAGCCTCAGACTGCAAGTGATTACTGTAGATTGAAATAGTTTGCTTCAATGTCTGAGAATTCTGCATGACGTGCTTGAACGAAGATATATACATTCACCATCATTCACCGGTCGTCACGAATGTCGTTTTTGTTCAATGCCTGGTGACTCTTGACAGGAAAAACTCTGGAGGGCTTCCTTGACGATGAACGTTGTGAACGTGCGGTCCATGGTAGGTGTTGATGTGGCCAATTCTACTTCGACCCAAACTGCTGCTTTTTTTTTTGGATGGTTTAGGAGTAAGTATCCTGGATCCTCCTGAAATGGCTGGAAATATGCCTGAAATATACCGGAATTTCAATTTAAATTTGATTACCTAGATAGTTATCGATACTTTCGGCCCATGCTAACACATGGCATTGGACGGTTGATATGGCGATCCAGATCTGGAAATCCGGCAGGCCGCGTGGTCCTTTCTCCTATGATAAAATTCCCCTATTATATAATATTTATCTACCACGTTTTTACTACGTCTTTAATGCATTGCAAGTGGACGGCCATCAAGAGGAGTGACATGTTTGGGGGGCCGAAAGCAACTACAGTAGCTCTCAAGGCAAGATTTTTCAGGGAAAGAAATCCGCTGAAGGAATAGCCTTTGAACGTTTCGATCAGAACAATGGTTTCGTGCAAAATCAGGACTAAAGCTTGGAAGGAAGGATTTTTTTTTGGAAAGTATGAAACATTGACACCTACCAATAAGACTCAAAAAGGAGATTTCTTGAGTTCATCGCAAGAAGCTCGAAAAGAAACTTGCTGAGAGCTACACAGGGATGGGAGGAAGGGGAGTCTTCAGAATGCTTGACATGGCTCACCTGACAAGAATGATTTGATTTGGAAGGTGCTATTGAAACCAAAGCTGTGAGAGGTGCATCTTACATCCGTTGCATCAATGCCGTCTCAAATTTGAGAACAGCCTAACATGAGGCAAACTTGATTGGTTTGTTTTGTAAACGCCACTAATGAATGAATCTATCACTGGAATGTTTGAAGGCATCAGCAGGAATGAACCTTTATGATCCCGATATGCTTCCATGGTTGATGTTCATTAAATGTCTACAGGGTCTACAGGGGCATTTTGCGTGGAATTTTTGCAGGTGTCTCTACAACTTGAAGGCATTCGGACAACGGTTCGTATCCCATCAAACCATATGCCACCAACACCACCAACCCACAAAAACCCAAGCAAAGAAATTGGTTGGTTCTTCTCACATGTCATGCTGTCATGCATGCAGATCAAACTACTGTATCATTTTCATTCATTTTCTCATATGGTTCCGTCTCTGGACAAGGGTTCCCCCAAATACCCAACAAAAATAAGATGAAATAAGGCCAGAAGAAGACAGCTGAGCAATAATTAATTGTCCCTATAAGTCATTTCCCCCCTGGAACGGACGTCGTGACTCGTTGCCATAGCATGCCATAGCAGATACGTTGCCCTTTTAGTTGGCACCAGACTCACTAGAGATAGTCGTGTAATACCAGCTCTGGTTTGGTGTAATAAATTTGATGCAACAGTGTAACCCCACTTCCACCAATAAAATCATGTAAACTCCAGCAAACTGGGCTCCCAGACTGTGCGGAGCCCGCTTTCACCGCGGTCATGCCGAACGTTGGAAGCTGAAGAGATGCGAACGTTGGCCTTTGCCTCAGAAAAAAAAAGGTGGATCGTTTATTTTTGAAAATTTGGGAAGTGAATACGTTGTTGATCATTTTTGATCTATAGTACTTATGATTGGATATGCAGGATTAATATACAATATAATTATGTCACTAGATTTGCTTTGTTACCCAGATCATCATGACTTGTTGAAGTTTTTTTGGACAAATCATCAACTACAGGTGTCATGTTTTCACATCCGAGGGCCACTCTGATGCTTCAGAAATCTGGCAAACCGAGTTGATGAAATGTATTAAGAAATGGAATATCAATGGCACTTGAATATCCACTATATTTTCCATCATTTTCATGGGGTGAAACATGATGTTTCATGATGTTTCAAGTGGTGTTGGACATTTCTTGCATCAGCATGACTCGAAAAACATAGGTAGCAAAAAATGAGATAATATTTTTGATTGAAGAGACATCGTTCACCACCAAGGGGGTGGTGCGAAATGGTGCGAAATCCGTCGCAAGTGGTGGGAGAAACTTCCTAAATCCGGTGGTTGGCCTAAATCCGGTGGTTGGCCGGATTTCGGAACCATCAACAGTACCCCAAAAAGCTGACAGTTCGCCTTTGAAAGCTGACGGATTTCGGATGATCCTTTCCTTTTGGAATGGTAAGTTTTCTTCCAGGAAATCCTGGTTGATTAATGTATGCCAAGGTATGGTAAGGGGTTGTGCTACGCTCTAGCGTATGTGCCATAAGGCCATGCGCATTCTTGTAGCTTTTTTAAAGGATCCCGACAGCATCAACCAGGAATTCCTGAGATGAGATCCCTTGCGTGCTTCATCACACATGACCCTAGAAGTAATATATAGGTGGATTTATCAATGGTTATGCCGCACACATTAGCATACACATGCATCCGCTCCCTGAAAACATCTTGGAACTGGGATGATTTGTAGCATAAACGTTCCAAACATCACTTCCTTGCCTGGGTTTTTAGACAAGGAACGGTATTTGGCCGTTCCCAGTGCTTGGGAATAATTCTACCATTCCATTCCACTCCTTCCACTGCTAAGTACCAGCCAGGTAGCGAAACAGCATAGGTCTTTTAGATGCAATGCATCTTCCCATTTTGTTTCACCATGCTGTGGCTCCATTTAGATTGCAAGGCCAGCCATCCTTCCAGGTGTGGCGATGGCACCTGCAAGGACCATGGGTGGTGATGGTCAGTGGTAGTGAGTTAAGTGGTTTCATGTTGGTTCATATTGCTTCCTTCAAGTGAAAGTTGGCACACCTCTTACCAAAAATTGCTTGCATAACCTTAGCCTTAGTTCTTTTGGCTTGATTGGGATTGGAAATTTGAGAGGGACCGAGGGTTTACCAAGAAAAATGGGAGAATCATGACTCAAATCAGTCCGGAAAGGCAATATGACACCCGAATGAGATGACCTCTTTCGTAAATGCTGGGTCAAAATAGCGAGCAGAGAGGTAGGAATCCGCAACATAGCCCCAACTCAAACGCCTAGCATAGTTGATTGAGAATCATCCCAGATTTCTTGTCTAGCAGTATTCTGAGCACAGAAGCCAGTTGCCCTCAAGAGCGACACGCATGGTCAAGAATGGTTTCCACCATGGATGCAAAGATACATACCAAAATCCATCCAATTAGTGTCTCGTGGAACTCAAGGCTTGAAGGTTTTCCATCCCAACCTTTGTTTTCGGAACAGGGCAGACTTGGGAATAGTTATAATTGAACGTTGATGGAAATTGCAGAAACATGTAGTGCAAATGCAGGCAAAGCAGAAGACATGCAAAGTTTCTGGAGGAACTGAAGTTTCTGAAGTTTTGGAAATGCCAGGGTGGCAGAACAATCAATTTTTCAATCAGGCAGCTTCCATTGAATGATGACTTGCTGCGCTGAATTTCTTTTTGCGCAAGCAGACGATGTTCCGAAGATGCCGAATTCGCAGCATTTTTTGGTTCAAGATATTTCGACAAGTCACAAGTGATCTTCAGGCTTTTTGATTTGAGGTGCCTTCCCTCAGTCCCATGCTAGAAGTGCTTTCTGCAGTGACTGGTGAATCAATTGCTGTGTTTGAAGATGAGGAAATATCAGGTGCCTCAGTGAAGGCGTTAAAACAGCGCTTGGCACAGAAGATTGGCCTCCCACGATTCCGACTACAGCTCCTCCCAGGCAATTTCCCACTGGATGATGATCAAACCTTGGCCCTGCAAGTTGTACAGCTGGTGATCCTGGAGTTTCTGCCTCCTGACACAAAGCAAGATCGGGTGATCATGGTGGCATGTGAGGAAAATGATGACACACTGCTTGAGCAGCAGTTGAACACGCCACGCAGCCCGAATTTTCAAGATGCAAATCAAATCACACCCCTGTATGCGGCAGCCTCCAGCGGAAGTCTCAAATGCGTACTTCTACTGCTAGAAGCCGGTGCCAACAAAGACCAAGGCTGCACAGATGGAGAAACACCTCTTTTCATAGCAGCTCAGAATGGGCACCTTGAAGTTGTCCGATTTCTGGTGGAGTCTGGTGCCAACAAAGACCAAGGCACGACAGATGATGGAGCAACGCCTCTTTTATTGCTGCTGCATATGGGCT
>DF239811.1:0-27236 GCA_000507305.1 Breviolum minutum Mf 1.05b.01
GTGGTTGTTGTTGTGGTTGTTGTTGTTGTGGTTGTTGTTGTTGTGGTTGTTGTTGTGGTTGTTGTTGTTGTGGTTGTTGTTGTTGTGGTTGTCGTTGTCGTTGTCGTTGTCGTTGTTGTTGTTGTTGTGGTTGGTTGGTTGGTTGGTCGTTGCATCATGAAATCTTCTCACAGACCAGGCCTCTCTCTGGCCTTTGCCGAATTCCTCCTGCTCTGCAGGTGCCAACGTTGGGGGCACTCAGCCGGAGGCGGACCTGGATGCCCTCGGTAAGAGTTACCTGGGAACAACCTTCCCGGTTACTAGGGGGGATCAACCAACCCAACTTGCAACTTAAAACCACTCAATAGGTATCTCTTGTTTATAGGTTTACACCGGGGGAAAGTTACTTACATATCCATTGATCCTTTCACAATATTTGTTTTTTTTCCATACTCTCTCCGCGATTAGGTGATGAACAATTGCCAAACTTGACAAAGCACTCAAATGCTGAGGTGGGATTAGCTTGCTTTTCTAGCCTTTGGTCATACCATGTCATACCCCCAAACTCCTGAGGTGTTTATGCATTCCAAGTGAATATCGCTTGGAAGCAGAAGACTACCCTGTGGAAAATCTACCAAACCTCCACTTGTTGAGTTTCCATGTTAAAGCTACCTACCTCGTGTGTGTGTGTGTGTGCATGACTTCAGGAACTGATGCCATCAAGACGGTTTGCTTACTGTAAAATGAAGGCTTAATAACTGAAAGGAAACATCAATAGTGGCTGCATGCCACTTGGGATTCCCATGCGCCGTTCATAGGAACCAATTTGTTCCCCTGCTTGTGGACTAGTTCAATATACCTGGATGGCCCATTGGAGTAAAAAGGGCAACTGAAGTGAGGTTACTAGGATCTAGTAAAAAAAGTGAAGAGCTCGGTTTTGACTGTGACTTGGAACGTGGGGAGCACCGCAAATCATACTTGATGTGGCATGATATGGGAAAAACTTCTTGGATATCCATTCTTTCACACCTTTCTACCTTTCAAAGGTACTCACTATCTACCTTGATGGCCCCTTGCATGCGGGTGCGGTGTATGGCTTTGCATGGCGGGCACGGCAAGTGGTGGGACGACAGGCAGGGAGGTGGTGGTGAAGAGTTTGAAGAATAACATGTAGGATACTAAACAGTACCGGAAACAGTATATATTATATATCATACATTATCATACTATATGTAATATGACTTGTTATATATCTCATATTATGAATATATACAGATATGAATATGTATTCTACATATATCCCAAATATACTTTCCCTCCAGTGAATTAGCATAGACCCTCACCATGGGTTTGGATGACTCACCTCGGACCTCCTTTGAACAGGTCTTGGTAGGGCCGATATGTCTACTGGAGAGTATGACCCCAAAAACTATCCAAGAGATTCCAAGTGGCTAAGGTGGCTAAGGTGGCTAAGGGTACAACCAAAAAAACAAACCCAACGTCGTCACACGTGTAAGTGTAATGAGATACTTTCTTGCAACATCTTTGGAACATCACGGAAAAATCACGGAAAATCACGGAAAATCATGGAAAAGCATGGAAAAGCATACCCTACATTGCTGGTACTTGTTGGAAAATCCATGGGAAAATCCCATGGGATTTTGCTAGGAACCGTGGAGACCACAAGACAGAGCTGGATTTGCAGGCGATGAGATTGCCAGATGGTTGGTTGGTTGGGAGAAGAGTGTGTGTGGAGGTTTACCCCCCGAAAACTAACATGCCCCCTGAAAATCAATGGTCTGAAAATCAATGGTTGGAAGATGTATTTCCTATCGAGATGGGGATATGTTAGTTTTCAGGGGGATATCCCAAAATATAGCAATGATGAAGAGGGAGCTAAGGAGCTACTATTACTGTAGCTACTGCTAGGTATCAAAACGACATGACTATTCCAAAACGAATGAATATACAATTGCTATGTTTTTTCAAGTGTTTTTTTGATTTACTTGATATACTACAAACATTCAAAGCTACCTTTAACAATTATATATACAGGTCGTCACGGGAGGGATGTTCATTGCAATGTTTTTCTGATCTTCAATCAACGATTCGGTGCAATCTTCAAACCTCAAGATGAATCCATCCAGGGCTTCAAACCTCTCCAGTCAACAAAAAATACATCTTGACTGAAATTCTTGGCATGTGATTTTTTTTTGGCATACATAAGTTTTTTTTTAAATAAGAGTTTTTCCCAGTTACCCCCATCGGATTTTTGCAGGATATAGATAGGTATTCTCTTTTTTATAAACCTCCTTCAACCAATGGGTCCCGGTTGGTTGCCATCCCCGCAGCAAGGCGCTGGGTCCGAACTGCTGCAGGGAGATGAGGCAGCGACGATCCGGTTGAGGGATAGCAGCTGGCGCGTGGAAGGTTTCATTGGAGAACGGAGGTTGCACCTTGGCCAGTAAAGTCGGTGGGCAGTGTTTTTGTTGCGGGTGGTGTTTCTACTACTCTAAAGGTACATATAGATACCTTGTAACACAATACGATATTTATATACATTTTATCGTTATCTGCGTTATGATATTTTTTGTTCCACATAAACCTGTAGCCTAATTCAATATGAACGAGTATTTTCTCTGTAGCGGAAAAAAAATGTTTTTGGCATCAATTGATTGAGTGTCTCAGGGAGAAGTGGAGGCTGGTAAATGATCGGCCCAACTCCGTCAACTCGAAACCAAGGTGGGTTTGGTAGTGGAATCCTTCCCAAAACAGTCTTGAAGTTGGGCGTCATACAGGATATAACATAAAAAACTGTTACGTTTCCGAAGGTTGAGTGTTCGGTGGATGTGGGTGCACCATGCTTGGAGCATCGTACCATTTAGAGTAAGTAGTTATCATCCAAATGGCCGATATGTATGGCTTACAACTTGCAAATGGGGGTTGATCCTAACTACTGGATCTAAGTGGGTGCCCATCCTCCAAGGTTGACATCCTCAGTCGATCACATCCAGCTTTTAGCCAGTGAAGTCTCACCCGTTTGGTTGCATGCGCCACGGCCTTACTATGCACAGGAGCATCTTGGCGTGGAAAGATGTGTTTTGTTGGGTGGTTTTGGTTTCAGCAACAAAAGGCAATGGGGGGTTTATGAGGATCTGTTTTTTTTTGGGAGAACTTTTTCATTTTTGTGTTAATTGATGATGAAACATTGATGATTGATGGTGGTTTCTAGTGGCATTGTTCATCTGTAATTTGCTGGTGAACAGCTTCCCTTGTTGTGAAGCTCCAGGGGGCTTTGGTGATGGGAAGACGCTTGGGCCAGGGGAATTCCAACCACCAAGAATGGCTTGAAAATTCATGGAGGTCTCCTGTGTTTGTGTTTGTTGGAAACAACGGACCTACATTCTTTCCAATGGAACTTCCCATATCCATCATTTCCATCATTTCCTTTTGGAAACTTCAGAATGAGAGGAACTAATCAATACGAATTGCCTATATGCATGGTGCATTCTTATGTATCAAGTTCAACTGCAGAACCCATGTTCAATTTTTACCCTCTGAATTCGGTTCTAATTGATCGAAGTATATACCTCAAATGTTGGGTTTTCAGCTTGTTTTTTTGCTTTACCGGAACTATATCCACTTGTGAGAGATTTTTGGGAAAATCGTTCTTTAATGTGTTCCATCCTTTCCCGCGTTTCCAACCGTTTTTGCACTTTTTGAAGGTCACTACTGTTGATTGTCTTCGCATTGGGTGGGCGTTCCTTTCCACCATCGAAACTACGATTGGTACTGTACCTTGATTGGAGAAACTGTCCAAACAGCCTGCGGTTGCTAGGAATTTCCATCAACTTGTGTTGTTTACCATAAGAAAGACAAGATATATATAGTTTTTGGGAGCCTCCAAAATGGTGGGTGCAAAGATGATTTTTGTTGTTGGAGGTAGTGATATTTGGGAACTAAGGAGCTTAGGGATAGAACGTAATTTACCTAGTGAAGTGGTGAGCTGTCAAGAACCCTGAAGAATCCCTACCACTGTGTCGATAGGACCACCTTAAGCCCTTCCAAAATAAAATCCACTTTGATGGATTTTTTCACTTCAAACTTGCCTGTACCACACATATGAATACATATGATACATGGTGTGCCATGCCATTACCCCCCAGAAATTTAACATAGATACCAAAACTGGCCATATTTAAAGTCTGAGTCACCTTTCCCAAGGCACCGTTTTTTGGGGTATCCATGTTAGTTTTTCGGGGGTGTATATAAGTTGTATACAACTAGAAGTTGAGGTCTCCATCTGCCAGTGGTGACGACATTGGCATGCTATTTCTGGACTGCGAGCGGCAACTGTCGCTGCTGCGGCGTCAACAGTGGCAGAGCCCTTTGAACCTACAGGAGGCGGGGAACGGTGGGTGGGTTGACCAGTAAACTACACTCCGGTAACATAGCTGGCTGGAAAATGGGCCCTGAAGGAAGATGTATTTCCTATTGAAAATGAGGGATATTCCAGCCAGCTATGTTAGTTTGCCAGAGGGTAATACTGTTGATGGTTCAGACATCCGGCGATCAGCAGTTGAGGTGAAGGTAGTTGAAATCCCATTATTTACAGGAACCTGGTACATCCCTGGTGGTTGTTGGGGATTTCTCCATCAACAGTATGGTAGGGCGAAGAAGAAGAAGCGAATGGATGATGACCATTATATGAGTTTACGAGAGGGCATTGTTAGAGAAACATCACAAAAAGTAGGCTTTCCATGTCATTTCAAGATGTCTCAAAACTGGGGAGACCAGCAAAATGTCGAGAGGAAATGGTAAGGAAACCAATCAATTTTGCTTAGAAACTTCGAATCACCCCCGTCTTGGAAACGCGTGGCGCAGCTCCCTGCTCGTTGGTTTTGAATGAGGCCGATGCGCATGTTGGAATGCAGGTGTTTACATAATCTTGGGTTTTGTGCTGCCATCTGATATACATATATAATCTTTTGCACAAATTCGATGACATTTACATGCATTTAATTGCCAACTATTTGATACATGTGTTTACATAGTCTTGTAAACGAATGTAAACGAGACAGAATGTATCTATTGACAGTATAGAGTACATGACGTGTCGATTTGGAATGCAGTGAGCGCTTTCTGATTGTTTTTTTGTTGATGTCTTAGTTTTTTTGTTCACTATTCCATTTCTGGGCAGTCCTTAGTGATGAGCAAATGAGCAATAGATGACCATCTTCCCTACTAAATGATGAGCAAATGAGCAAACTCCAATGATGTGATGGACCTTGGACGAACTGTGGAAAAATCTATTCCATTGTTGGGTTCTAACCATGCATTTTTTTCTAAACAGCTTCTTCAAATGGTATGTCTACATGTACGTATATATGTACTTATGATAATTACATATATACAGTAACATATAAACACATATATTGCTACATTTAGATATACACATGATTGCAGTCCCTGGTCCCATACTAATGAGGACATGACCAACCAAAAACCATGTGAAGATGAGTTTTGTTTTGGTTGGCCGTTCAGGTGCCGTTGCCAGTGGAGGTGACCGCCCGACCGGGGAAACGCCGGGGTGGAGTGAGATATGCCTGAGATCGTTTGGGTTGATGAGAAAACCATGATGGTTTTTGTTGATGTGTTTTTTAAAAAAATAAACTGTTCCTATTGGATTTTTGACCGAGCTGATTTGGCAGTTTTTTTTTTAAAAGGCTTCATGGCTTCCCCCTATTTTTTCCTCTTCCTCAACTGGGATTTGATTGAAAGGTGCCCTCCTGAAAAACGAGAAAAACATACGGTAGTTGATGCTTCAGAAATCCCCAACAATCACCGGGTTTGGATGTAAAAAACCCCTTGTAAATACCGGCATTTCAACTACCTTCACCTCAACTCGTGATCGTCGGATGTCTGAACCATCAACAGTATATCCCCCTTACCCAAAAGGTCGGCCACTTTTGAGTGGAAAGATGATTTTCCGAACTTCCAAAAAACCCATGTTGTTTGTGGGATATATTCGACTCGTTTTTTGTTCCCTGGAGCAAGTTTCTGTTTCAAAAAATAATCATTCAGCATCCCAAGATTCACCCATTTTTTTTGTCAAACCACATGTATATAGTTCCGTTGCTGCCATCCGATGCAGGGTTGGTTTCTGTTACCTTCCCCCAAAACGTCCCATCCGTCCCATCCATCCCATCCATCCATCCATGGAGCCCTTGTGGCCTTGAAGTCCTGTAGGTGAATAACACGCCATGGCCGCTGGAAGGGCAACTGACCATGATTCGTTTGCTTGGCTGTCGTGGAGGCACACCAAAATTTTTGTCAATATAATTCCGAGGAAGAAAAGGTGGTTGGAGTCTGTTGGTCTTGTCGTTGTTGTTGGTCTTGTTGTTGTTGTTGTTGTTGTTGTTGTTGACTTGACACTCAAGGGGCCCTGAAATTCAATAAGAGCTTTGTGCAAGCTGCAATTTGGGCAAACGCATCATCATTTTTTTTACGCTCGACCCTAACTTTAAATGTGTGGGTTTGGTATATGCACATGCTAAGGAAGACACCTGATGTAGCACAGTGTTGGTTGATATTTGTATAGTTCACATAGAATTCAGTGCATTAAAATCAAGTATATAGTACAATAGCAAAAATCAGATCAATGTTCATTCTATTTTGAAACCTAACTTGGTGGCATCCACTACTCCACCAGACCAAAAGCACGGGAAATGCATCGGTTTGGATCATATTCATCGATGGATTTTGTTGGACACTCTGAAAATGGCCGACTTTTTGATTGGGAAATCTCGCACCAAAGGTCAGTTGCTGGTGAAAAACTTGTCAACATCGTAGGGGCGCGAACCTGTTGTTGGCTGAAGCCATTCTTTTTTAGAAGTGACCAGTCAGGTTTACAGAAGATGTGTTTGAAAGATGAAATCTCATCATTACCCATGAACTGAAGCGACAAGGCAAGTGGAACAAAGCTTCTCCTTCAAAATTCTAAGATCGCATCATTGTTGAAGTGCAGTTCTTCAGTTTTTCACGTACATTCGTGGGATAGATGGAAACAAAACGCCCCAAGATGGGTTCGCAAAGGGGCTATAAAAGCTAATCTCCAAATGCAGGAGGTAACAAGGCGGAGTCCCTATACTCAATGATACTTCTTTTGGATGGGTTGGATGGTGACCTTGTGATATAATGCAGTCAGACAATTCCTTTAATTGCAGATACTGTCTTGTGATTTTCAAGCATCCATGAGCTAGATATACAATGATGATCAGAAACTGTCATCTGAAAGTTACGGTTTTTGAGAGGAAAGCCGACCTAAGACTCCCTTTAGGCTTTATCTACCTCTTTTTTTTTATTTTCCTCTCTTCTTGGCACCTTTGCCATTACCTCACCCCCAAAATCTCTGGTTTCCTCGGGCGAGGTAGCAAAGAATCCAATGAAGATGTCGCCGTTGACGAGGGAAACAATGAGTCGGTACCTGATCTTTGGCTTCCAAGCGGAGAAAATCGATTGAACCTCAGTGCCTTGGGGTTGTTTAGAAAAATGCGGATGATGGAACATACCTGAATGAAACAATCCATGGTTGGAAGGTCTTTTGTAAAGGATCAATAATCAATGATGTTGGTTTGGGGTTGGCTTTTTGGTTGATTGTCCTAATGATAGATCTTTGTTGTCTCATTTCAGGATGGTGTGTAACTTACAGCAGTAAGAAGCACCGAGTTCAATCCAAAGAGTTCAAAGCTTTCTTGCAGCCGTATCGCCGGGCATCGAACAGATTTTTCACTAAGTTTCAGCTTGAAACTATACAATACATTTCCACTCACAACAAACCACAAAACTTATCACACCAGCAACATGAAAGATTACAACTACAACCCGAAAAAACAACAAACGACTGGAACCCCAAAACAACATGGGTACATTTGTATAGATATGTTTCTTCCAATTTTCCCAGCCGCAGCCAGGGGGTATTTTTGGTGAAAACACCAAGGTTTAGACACTTGGTTGACACCACCAGGAGAACAATATCTCTTACAGAAACTTGTCACAAATCGTCGGCCTTGATTTCGTGGGGTTGTGATCTCCCCGCGGCCGGCCTTTTGAAAGGGATGGGACGGTGGGATGTTGTTGTTGTTGTTGTTGTTGTTGTTGTTGTTGTTGTTGTTGTTGTTGTTGTTGTGTGTGTGTGTGTGTGTGTGTGTGTGTGTGTGCTGTGTGCTGTGTGCTGTGTGCTGTGTGCTGTGTGCTGTGTGCTCTGTGCTCTGTGCTNNNTGTTGTTGTTGTTGTGGTTGTTGTGGTTGTTGTGGTTGTTGTGGTTGTTGTGGTTGTTGTGGTTGTTGTGGTTGTTGTTGTTGTTGTTGTTGTTGTTGTTGTTGTTGTTGTTGTTGGGACGTTTGCGGGTTGAAGAGTGGCAGCCGCTTAAAGGCTTAAGGTTTTCAAGCAAGAACCGGTTTTGGTCCACGTTTTTTCAAGTGGCACGGATATGGAAGCAGCCTTGGGGTCTGACTTGCTAGAACTTGGGAGTAGAAAACGGGATTCCTTTGCAACAAGACATCTTTTTGGAGACAAACGACTCATCCAATTGTGCAAATATTCAGCTTTTACATATTGAATGATAGGAAATCATTTGCAGATACCACAAGTAAGTCTGGCAACAACAAACACAAACCACAACAGATTGCGAAGCGTTTTTCGCGACCTAGACCTAGTTTCCTCAAAAAAATCCAACATCTTCCAGGAATCGTTGGTCTTCCAGTCAAACATCGCCTCTAAACCTCCATTTATTTTCATCTGCCTTCAGGCTTGGCGTAGCGCATGCACCAAAAATTCTGGACAGCGAGATGCCATTGTTAACCATTGAAATCTTTGAATCCACTGCGCGAAGTACCGCAGCACCTGCATTGGCACGTACAGCGGATCTACGTACCTATGCAGTGGCACAGGAAGCATGGTTTTTTTGGAAGGGAAGGTGGATAGATAGGGAAAGGCAAGACAAACCGGAATGGTTGAGAGAGTTTTTTGATTTTTTTTCAAGAAGGATGGTGTGGATTGAGAATTTTCTACATGTTCGTTTCGTTTGGGCATTTGTCAAAGATGTCAAATGGATCCTCAAATGAGTATGGGGTTCTAACGACTGAGAGCTCTTTTAGGCACACCAGTAGGATACGATCCTCGCCAGCAAAAACCCTCGAAACTGAGGAAATGACATTGATTCAATGGAGCTATAGCAGTTCCTTCCGCTCTGCCTCTTGGTGTTTGTTGGGGTATAAAAAGACGGCAGAAAACAAAAATAAGGCGAAATGAATGGGTAGGTTGGTGATAGTAAAGTATCATTGTTTGCTTTGAAAAGGCGACTCTTTTACTTTCCACCATGGTAAATCACCATTAAAGCAGCAATTTGGAGAATATTTTTTTTACATTTTCCAACCACCTTAAGCAAATCTAAGAAATATGATTTGTGGAATATTTTTATCAAATCATCTCGTCAGGACTGATCTTTACAGGAACTTGATACTGACCAGATTTTGTTCCAATCTAGGCTTCAAAGTTGTTGATCTGAAGGCGCATAGTCATGTATATACTATCATTATGTCCGAGTTTTTCCAGTGGAAAGTAGCTGAAGATACTGGAGGAACCTTCCAAACATCAAGGCGTAGTAACTCGATCAATCCAGGTGTTGGTTTCAAGGATTTTTTTATTTTCATCCCTGGGAAATGATCCAATTTGGCTAATATTTTTCAGATGGGTTGAAACCACCAACTAGAAATACTCTGAGGGTATAGTCTTCCCTCACATTCTCAGCATCTTCGAAAATGACTTCGTTTTGGTTGATAGCATGCTTCAAGGTTTTGATGAATTCCTTTCTGGGTGGTGTGTTGTTCACTCTAAGCAGACGATGATTTGGATGCAATTCAGCAATTTGGGGAAGATCTTTTCATGATGATGGAGTGTATGGACTTATCATCATGCAAACAGCAGGTTCTCTTCACCACATCTTCGCGTAAGATCGCAGGCTTCATGTGACTTCTGTGATGGTTTATCTTGGAATCTACGCCCCATCAGCAGTGGCAAATGAAGGTATTTATAAGGATTCCCTACAAAAAATATAATCCTGGTGGTACAAAACATGTAATCATCCTTCTGGTGACTGGCATCCTAGGTAATTTGGGGGGTTTGTTTCAAAGCTTTGAAGGCGCAGGTTGTAGGCGACACCAGCATCCACAATCGATTGAAGAGAAAGGAACCCGCCCCCAAAACTCGCAAAACTCCCAGAGCCCTAAACTTACCCAAATCAAATGGTGTCCGTCTTTTGAAACGCAACATGCAGCTTTTCCTTGCTTCACAAAAATTGGAGGCTGAAAATGCCTTGGTCGTAGAATTTCAACCTTTCACTACCACCAGTGAACGAAAGGCAGGAGGGTTGCAAAAAGACCAACGACCTGTGAGGAGATTACATGAATAATTTCAGCCTCACCTATGACTTTCTAGACTGGAATCAACAAGTTGGAAGGGTTGGGGGGGCAGTGGGGTAACCAGGAAACGAGCAATGTAGTGTTGTTAGATCACATTGGATTTTCTTTGTTCATGATTCCTGAAGATACTAGTTTCATAGATCAAGATTGCATGTGTTCTTTGAAAGTCAAAGATTGCATGATTCTTCACTGCTGAAAAATTGACAAGTCAAATGGAGAAGTCAAACGGAGCCAACCATGTCATCCCACAGTTGGATCGAAAAAAACGCGAAGGCGGAGATGTTGGGCTTCTTATTGGTGGCACCACCCACTTATGTCTTTACCAAAAAGTCTTGCGACTCGGCCTTTTTTGGTGAACGCAATTAATAATGAGATGGAGACAGACACTAAGGGCAAGGTAAAATATGTAAATATGGTATCAATCTAGTGATGTTAAGGCCGAAACAGTGACTACAAGAATATTGCCAACAACAGCAACAACAAAAGCCACCACCACCACCAGCCCTTAATAGCTGACAGACACGAAGGTTGCAAAGAAGAACTCCAACATAAACCAAAAACAAACCATCCACCCTTCAACTATCCCTTGAGACCAACAAGAGATAATTGTGGATGGGTCCCGCTCAAATCCGAGGTGAGGAGTTTGTACTTGGACGCAGTGAGCTGGTGGAAAACCTACAGACAGGCTGCAACCACAAAAACGGCTGGGTTTTTTGGATGAGCTGAATGATGGATGAGCCGAATGATGGGATGTGAATCTTGGGAAGGATACACCACTGAAAATCAACATGGAACATAATAGTGAAGGTTTGGAAGATCATGTTTTTTCCTTTGAACATGGGTGATTTTCAGGTTCCATATTAATTTTCCGGCAAGTAGGTCTGATAGGTAGTCCCCTAATGGGGAGTTCTTTGGGGCCGAGGAAATAATTGAAATTATTGGGTATTTTGGCCTAGATGGTGGTCACCTAGGCTGACAAAATATGTCGTGTGTGGGTGTAACGTACTGGAGTCCGTATATGAAGGAATATATATATATACATTATATTTATATATATATATTGTAAGTAGTATCGGCTTATATGTATCTGCATATATACATATATCCATATATACATACATATATGCATATATACATATATACATATACCTATCATATTACATATACATTGGAACATGGTCCCTTAGTTTGTAAAGGAAACAATCGTTTTGGAAGGAATGAGTTTCCACTCATTTTGGCGGAAGAGAACGTCTATATATTATCCTTTATACAATAATCAACATATGTACAGCTTTTGTTGAGATCTATATTAGGTCATATTTTTTCCCCGTCGCAATGAATGTCATGTAGTAGACACTAGTTTTTGGTGTTCTCCACCTTCGAAGTCCAACTGACAAGCTGTTTGCAGCCTGGCCTTCCCGACGAGGACGTATGGAATCCAAACCGCTCTTCCTCAAGGAGATGCCTTTGTGTGAGGCGGGAAGGATGTACGTTCAGAACCACCGGTAACCTCATCGAGTCCACGGAAACCCCAAAGTAACGATTGAAGAACTGGCTTGATTCCTACCAAAATTTTCCTGGTGAATCTAGTGATGTGCCCTCATAATTCTTCAACATGCAAAAGACATGTCTGAGATTTTGGCTTGGTCAGCGATCTATAAAGGTCATGCCTCGTTCATATAAGCTCAAACGTGCAAATCTCCGACACATATATATATATATATACTATAGTAATTTTGCGGGTGTATTTCAAGAGTATTCCTAGATCTCACTTGAATATATCACCATCCACGAAAAAGTGGCAATTTCTCGCTTCATACCTCACAGGGTGATATAGCTGTTGGTGGATCCCTTCTCCGGCACAGTGGGCATCCTGCAGAGCGCCACCCTTGATATACATATTAGAAGACCTGGAGGGGAATCCCATTCCTGAAAATCTTTCAAATTTCTCAGAATATCCCAAACTCACCTACAGTATGAACTCATGATGATGTAAGTTTTTTTTTTTAATTTGTATGTTCTTTTTTTGCATGGGATTCTCGATGTGGGCGGAGGGTTTCAAGTTATTTCTTCATATCTTCATTGGATTCTACAGGGGTTGTCCAAATTGTGACACCCCAGATGATGACAAAACTGTACGTAACTAGGAGCTGGCCCAACGATTTCGGGGTAGCACTATTTTGTATAGTCCCAATAGATATGGTACATATAGAAGTACAGTATATAGATATATGATATATGTATCATAATATGCATACGTATATTATATTTCACAATATCTATCATAGAACATTTTCTATATTACAATAACATACGATGATGTTTTTATTTGTAAATATACACACTGCAACAGTGTATATATTGCAATTTATATAGTATGGGTATATTATGCTTACAGTCTTTATGTTTGTATACACCGTAATACGAACATATCTTCATACTGTATTTGTAATGTACACATCCCCGAAACTAACAGCAAATGCACCTGAAATTTTTGTCTGGTTGTCAAATACGATCAAACCTCCTTTTTTGGGATGGCCCCCATTTTTCAGGGGCGAACTGTCGGCTATGTTAGTTTCAGGGAGGGTCATGTGATTCCTTCCAAGAGGTCATGACCTCCGAGTGGCTCGGTGGAGGTGCCGATATGACCACCGATAGGGTGTTTCATTCCTGGGATGCGAAAAAAGGGGGTTACCTGATTCCAATCCGACACCTTAATTTGATTGATGGACCTTGGTGAAAGTAAAGCAGTTTGGTGTAGTGAAAGTTTTGTTTTTTTGATACATCAGTGTTTTTCTTTGCCAGATTGTCACCAGGTAATTTTGTAATTGGTGCAAGATGTTCACCTTTTCGGTGAAGATATCGGTTGGAGTTTTTGGTATGCACCACCTAACATACACCTTTGGTGAACTGATATAGCAGTGCAACGTCCATCACTTGCAAATAGATGAGATTTTTCATTGTTGCTTAAGCGAAGGGTATGGACCAAGGAATCGGGTCTTGCCAACTGAGTTTTCCAACAGTGCTGCTAGTTGCCAGTAATGCCATCAATTCTTTCACTGGAACTTGGGCATTTACAGTAAATCCATTTTTTGCAGGAATATATCAATGGAATTTTTCACAAAAAATGTAACATCAGAGGTGATTCGAAAGTCTTCATCCTGCGAGTTGTGTAGAATGAGATTTGTTTTCTCTCATATGGTTTTGGGCGTCTGTTCTTCGAACAGTTTAGGCATGTTTTTTCTGGGAGATAATATCAATCGTTTAAGTTTAACTTGGTGGTGGTGGGCCGAGATTTGTTTAAAGAATTTCTGAGATCTTGTGAAAGATTTTAGGACTCGAGGGTATCTGCATATAGAATTCTACACCGCCAATTCGAAGCAGAAATCTGCAATATTTCAGTTGTTGTCTTGACACAACTGTTCATGTTTGTTTTATTCTCCCGAGTCTTTTTTGTTACTGCCATTTTCCTTTTAGCTTATTGTTTCAATCAAACGTTTCTCACCCCAAAAGACTCATATATACTTCATCTTCCAATTTGAGAAACTCATGTTTATTAAAGATTGAAATCGCAAACCAAGCAACAAACCGAGGCATTTTGATCGAGCCATTTTCCTTGTCAGGTGGTTATTATCAGCATCAACTTGCCATCTATTTACCTCCACTGGTGGGCTTTCGCAAAGAATTTCGATACCGCTTGCAAGTGACGATTCTGACTCTCGCCCTCGTGTGGTTGACCGTTGTTGTCGAGTTGAATTGAAGTAACTTCCAATGTTTTTTTGTTTTTCCCTAGGGAAACGTTGTTTCTAGTGTTGAGTTTTGAACAAGTTGGGGGGACATTGTTGTGAAATCTTTCCAAATTTTTGAGGTATGGCCATTACTTGTGTTCATTCTGATCTTTTTTGACCTTTGGACCCTCAATTAATGCGAATCCATTGAGATCAGCAACGCCTTTTTTTTTGTGGAAAAAAACACAACAGTGCTATATTTGGCGGTTGTAAGTTGTAATGAATAAATTCATACATCCGAGATGGGATGGAAAGTTTGGAGTGTGACAGTTTCTTTTTTGGAGGTTTTTCTAAAACCATGGGCTGAGTCTGAACGAACTAACCTTGAAGAAGCTAAGAGCCAAACCCGTGATTTGATGTAAGCTCAATAGCTGTGGTTCCTATAGAAAATATATACTGAAACACTTTGTCAACAAGCAAATTTTGCATGTACAGTTAAACTAAAAATCCAACTTCTAGGCGTTATATTTGATGAAAACAAAGCCAAGAAAAACACCCCAAAAATTAACATACACTCTGGTAAACTGACATAGCTGGCTGGAAAATGGACCCGAATTGAAGATATATTTCCTAATGAAAATGGGGGATATTCCATTGCTATGTTAGTTTACCAGAGGGTAGCCCCTGAAAAATGATGGTTGCTAAGACACGCAAAGGTGACGACTGATTTCAGGTGCGAACTATTACACCCCAGAAATTTAACGGTTCGCCCCTAAAGATAGGCAATTCCAAAAGGAAAGGATCATCTTCCAACCATCATTTTTCAGGGGCGAGCTGTTAAATTTCGGGGGTGTAAACGTTCGGAGGGTGTAGAAAAGGGTGACATCCTCAAATCCCCCTGATTTGCTACAGATCGCAGAGGTTCGAGGCAGGTCCTTCCTTGCTATAGTAACCACAGGCGAAAATAATCACATGTCACATATACCATACCCTCCCACGAAAAATTAACATGACAATCTAGGTGGTGGCAACTCAAATATTTTTGGTATTTTCACCCCCGAAAATTGGGGAAGATGAACCCAATTTGACTCATATTTTTGAGATGGTTTGAAACCACCACCCAGCAATGTTAAAAAATCCACCATTTGGGGCGTCGATGTATTTCCTGGTCCTACTGAAACATGGGGTTTGAAAAACATGTCGACTCATCCTGATTTGGATGAGACCAGTTGCCCAACAAATTGGGGGATCCTGGATGCTCCCCCCTCAGCAGGAATCCTCCGCTTCCATTGAACGATGCCTTGATGATGAGCTTCTTACAACAGAAGCATCGTTCGCCCAAATACTCCACGCCACTAGGGGCAAAAACTGGGGGCAACAAAGGTGGCTGGCTGTGGCGTGAAAACGAGGTTAAAACATATATCTCGTTTTTGTCATGTTGGAATTGAAATGATCAGCAATAAAAGGAGGGTATACTATACTGTTGATTTGGTTTTGATTTTGAGGGCCGTCGTTTCTGAGATCGTTCGAGTGAATTTTTAGTGACTGACCTCATTCGAAATGGCCTTGCAGGTGTCATTTCAGCAGTGTCCATTGGTTAATGAGAGTGCAGATGTTACACTACCCATCATGATTTTGTTCGCATCTTTTTCTGACCACTTTGGCCTGAAAGAGTCTCAGAGGTGTAGGCAGTAGTTGTTTAAGTCATGGCTCCAGCACAGTTTTGGATTGAGATTCGAATCAGATTCCCCTTCTAAGCCTTGCAGACATACTTTCGAAATCCCATCAATGTAATCCTTCCCAAAAAGAAAACATATACTTCAGTTTTTTTTTCAAAAAACAAATCGCATTTCCAAGTATCAGCTACTGTTTCTTCTTTTCCCCTATATATAGTCTCCTCTTTAAAATGGTACCATTTTTTTTTATCTCAGCTGGTTCCATTGGAGCCAGCCTTGAAGCAGTTGAGGTCCAAGTATCTAGCACCAAGCATTAACACTTGGCGCGTTTCCACTTTTTTCTGGAACTCGGGTGATGCTGGCACAGGCGCGCATTGGGTGCTAGCCTTATAAGAGAAAAAACAAGAAAATCCGAACAAAAAAACGGATGGAAGGTGAGATACGTTATCAAATCCCATGTCTTTCAGCCATGATACGGAGCAGATTTTTTGTTGTTTCTTGGCCAAGTTTTTTTGTGATATCAATTTCTCAGGACTTTTCGGGACCTTAGCTTATTGCGTTTTTTTTTTTAGTTTTTGGACCCTTGATTGGGTCATGTTTTAGGAACAACCATGTTTCCAGTTTGGGGGGGTCAATCATTTTGAACACCTTTATGGTCCACTAACAATTCAACCCTTGAAAGCAGGGAACCTAGAGTTTACCAACATATACATCTGGTCAAATTATGATGATAACAACAGGTGACAAAGCACCCTACAGCATAGTGTTGTAAATTATTATGCAAATCGATATCTTTCATTCCATAATCACCTTTCAAGGCGTGCCGTGCCAATTGAACCCAAAGGGATGTGGGAATTGACACCCCTGAGGGAATCATGAGGGGCACTCTTTGGAAGGTCCAGGTAGATTAATGTATGATTTATCATACAATCTATATTGTGTATCATTTGCTCATGCATATCGCCCTTTTTCGGACCTTTAGACATTTCAGGCTCTCCCCTTCCAACAGGCAACTAAGTGTTTTTCTTTCCAGATTACTCAAGAGAATGATCCAATATGCATTATTTATACATAAAAATGTATTTATGAACAAATGATCCAATATGATTTGAGTTTTTGTTGACACTTCAATTTGCCCATAGCAGATAGTCCCAAGAGACAGGAGAAGTACCGTTCAGCCTTCGAAATTCGGGACCTTTGGGTCGTTTCGGTGGATGCTTGGGCTGCAGCTTAGGGGCAGCTTGTTGGAAGAAATTCCAAAGCAAAAATTGATAGTATCCAGTATCTAGTATCCAGTATCTAGTATCCAGTGTCTAGTATGAGTTGATGATGATTCGATGATGATTTGATGATTATTTGACGATGATGATGACGGTGATGATGATGATGATGACGATGATGACGATGATGATGATGATGATGATGATGATGATGAAGATGATGATGATGATGGTGATGATGATGATGATGATGATGATGGTGATGATGACGATGAGGATGATGGTGATGGTGATGATGATGATGATGATGATGATGATGATGATGATGATGATGATGATGATGATGATGATGATGATGATACTTTGAGTCTATGGTTTCAGGGTATTCACCATTGTTGATAGCCTTTCCATATTTGACTTGTGGAATACTAGCTGACTTTTGAAGAAGCAGATGGTGGAATCCTCCCAAAGGCAGAAGGTACTAGATTTTGATGAGACAATGCTTCATCAGAGAGGATCATTTGCCATCCTATCTGTGCCAATGGTACATACGTGTACATACTGTCCATGGTTGAAATCCCCAACAACCACCTGGGCTGTAGCAAAACAAACATTGTAAATAATTGGATAAACTACCAACCTCAAATCCTATCAACTGGTTAGCCGGGTTTCTTTGCCATCAACAGTGTGTCTATCTTTTTTTGCTGTCCTTCCCATGTTTCAACCATTGTGAACGATGTATGATTTTGGTTGGCAATCCTGAGGAATCTCCAAGGTTGACGAGGTCGCTTGGAAAGGCTTCGATTTGACGTGACTTTGGAGACAAGATGCGTTACAAAAGTTGGAGCAGAAGATGGGTTCAACACCTACAGTGGATCTACATCCTTCACAAATCCTACTACGTGGATCAACATCCTTTAGAAATCCTACTACGTGGATCTACATTTTTCGCAACATCCTGGATACGATCAGCAGCTAATCTACGATGGATTCTGTGGTTGGTGGACGAAAACCCCGCGGGGAAGGGGTTGCGAAGGGTCGTGAAATTTCGGTACCTGAAACTGTCCAAGCCGAAGCTCCAAGCCCACCATGTTGGACATGGATGAGTGGAAACGACTCAGTTAGGAGGTCACGCTGGTTGAGAGGCAACATGCATCTAAGAAAACTTCTGTCGCAACTGCACCTACTGCTCTTTGGCGAAAAACAATGAAAAACAAACATCAACCCCCAACGACGTGTCCGACGTGACTTGCCCACATGTGCACGGCGACAGCCCCTGCAGTGTGAAACCTTTGGATGATGTTTTGGCGGTTGGTTGAAACAATGCTCAATGTCAATGTCTGAGTCTGAAAACCATCCCCAAAACGTTCCGATTTCGCGATGGTTTTTATGAGGATCCAACTTGGTAAAGGTTTTTGAAAAATGTAAATAAACATTTCTTCACCAAAATGTGTACATTTTCCCAAAGATGGCAAAGTCCTGAGCCATCACCGTCTCAGAATCTTTGAAGGATTCAATCTGTTATCGAAAAAAGATGATCTGCGACTTGTTGTTGGTGTTGTTTCTTGATGTTTTCCTCGCATTTATGGGACATACAGTATGCACATACACGCACGTACCCCAAAATGTGGGTTTTCAGACCTTGTTCTGTTGGAAGTACGTCCAAGTGAAACACAACTTGTGAGGATAGAGATCTTTAGGGATGCTGAAGATCCAAGGCACTATCATTTCATTCATGACTATTCCACTTCTACGAAAACTGAGCTTTGCGTTCTTTTTAAATTGCATTGTAGAAAAAGAAGGGACGATTTCAAAATTCCAAGAGTTCAAAAAAACACCTCATTTTATTACATTTGGATACATTTGGACCATCGAGAGCTTCACACCCGGTGGGGTGGGACCCGTTGCGGGGTGGGGGCGTTTCAGCGCCAACATGGCGTGGCAACTCAGAGTTTACAGCTAACTCTTTCATGTCAACTCCTGGTTGGAAAGATGTTGGTTTCTGGAAGTCCTTTGAGATTGAAAGATGTTGGTTTATAAAGGAACATAATGCAACATTACAAGCGAGTTTGAGATTTTTTTTCTAGATTCTAAATCATGCACACAAATTTAAGGTAAATCCGTTACAGTCTTAAGGCAGGGCGCAAGTTCTATACATACCTGGATCCCTTTTTTTGTTTCTGTGAATGGCTATGGAGCATCTGAGCTCCTCATGGATTTTCCTCAACTTGTCTCAATCAATTGAACCTTTGAGAATAAATTGGTTGAAGTTGATTTTTTTGAACAGATATCAACATGTTTGGAAAAATACAATCAAAACTTCTTTCAAATCAAGCTTCATCGAAGTTTCATATTCTTGTTGAAACCCATCCTGTAGTTCATCTTCGATTTCCGTTCAACTCTTTTTTTCATTTGAATGCCAGGGTCGATCAACTCCGAAAAATTGGGGGATGGTCATCCCACCTTTTATAGGGAATCCTTACAATGGGTATATATTAGGTCTACCCCCCACCCACTAACAGTGGATAAATGATTTTTAATGTGAGACCTCCACTAAAATGAGCACAACGAATTTGCAGAAAAAGTATCATAAAATAATGTCATGCAGAGTTGTTTAACTCTGAGACTTTGACTTCACTTTTGGAATTTGAATTTCAGAAGTCACTTTTGCAACACCCTAAACCCTAAACTAAACCTTAAACCCTAAACCCATGAAAAAAAGGCATAGTGACGAGCTTCAAAATCATCACAAAGGAAGAAAAATAAGCGCCTAAAACGAGCACAGTTTTGGCACAAAGAAAGGTGAATTTGAGCACAAAAAATTCTAAGCCCAAGCCTTTCCAAAAAAGCATATTTTGTGCGCAAATCTAGGCTAATTTGTGCACAAAATCAGGTGAAATTGTGCACAAATTCAGACTAAAACGAGCACAACAGAAAGCACAAATCTAGACTAAATTGTGCACAAAATCAGACTAAACCGAGCACAAATCCAGACTAAATTGTGCACAAAATCAGGTGAAATTGTGCACAAATTCAGACTAAAACGAGCACAACACAAAACCACAAATCTAGGTGAAATTGTGCACAAAATCAGACTAAATTGTGCACAAATCCAGACTAAATTGTGCACAAAATCAGGTGAAATTGTGCACAAAATCAGGCTAAAACGAGCACAAAATCAGACTAAATTGTGCACAAAATCAGGTGAAATTGTGCACAAATTCAGACTAAAACGAGCACAACAGAAAGCACAAATCTAGGTGAAATTGTGCACAAACTCAGACTAAAACGAGCACAAAAAAACGCAGCCCAAAAAGTTTCCAAAAATGTAAGGAAAAAAAAGTCATTCCAAAATGATTACTTTAAAGGCAGGAGCCAGGAGCCAGGAACCACGGCCCGCCCGCTGCCAGACCAGAAAAAGGCAACCCAAAATGATTAGTTTTAAAAGGAAGGGCCAGGGCAGTACAGCTGATGGCAGTCATTACGCAGATGATCGGTCAGGCAGGGAAAAATAAATTTTGGCAGTTTCAGGGATGCGGCCAGCGGGGCATTTTGAGGCCCTTGAGCTCAGTTTTTTTCGTGCTCATTTTGTGCTTCTGGATTGTGGTCACTGTTACTGCGCAGGGGGTAGATTAAAGGTATATAAACCCCTATGTATCAGGTTGATGACCATCCCCACACACCCATGTTTCTATAACCAACTTCTTTGAGGCCTTGCCCATGCGAGAAGACGTGGATTCTTTGAGGATTTTTCAACGGCTGCTAGAGAAGGACCATCTCCAAAAAAAAAAACGGCGACATAGCCGTTAAAATGGACATCTAACAAGAAAGGCTGATGGAGTAGAAATCCCTTGTAAGTTAGTTGATATGCCAATTTTTGGAAATACCCTTCAGGGAACTAACATCATATTCCATCAAAAATCACATTTGAAGATGATTTTCCTTTTCCCAAGGTGGGATATGTTAATTCCCTGGAGGGTATTGCTTACAGTTTTCTTTATTGTTTTACCGTTATGAACTGGTGAACAAAACGCTGTCAGGACGACAGGAGGTTTGGACCGTCGTTTGGCCCGTTGGACCACGGATATCACCCACCGACTTCTTAGACTTCAGAAAGAAAAAACATGTCCTACGCCATTTAACTAACCAAGGCAAGATCAAATAAGACAGTTAGCTTCCTTTACAAGATTGGGTTTCCTTCAAAAATAGATAGGTTTCATGTTTCCACCTTTTTCTTTTGGGTTCAACTGAGTTGCTCCTCAGCAACTGATTCCAAAGGAGAGGGGCTTGGCGTCCAGGTGGAGAAAACAGGTGTGGTTTCTCAGGATGGTTGTTTTTTTTGTACAAAAGATAGTCTGATAGATGGTGAACGAGGGAGATATTATCCAGGTTTCACATTTCAGAAGTTTTTGTTTGCTTGTAATGAGGTGAATAGATTTCTGGTACTGACAAATCTAAAAAAACAATTCCTATGAAGATTTAATAGATGCGTGATTTGCAGCTGTGAAAGGCTCCGAAACAACTGCAAATATTAGTTTGCAGTCTTGATTCAACCAAAAAATGCATTGATGCTTTGCCTGTTGATGGTATCCCCACAAATGCTGATCAGAAAAGAATCTCCCTACCTACAGTACTAAAGATTTGTCTAGAATGGAAAAATGAGTTTAAGCAAGAACCTGCTGATTATGTAGCAGACGGGAACTGTACACGGGCTTGAGCTGGTGGAATGAAGGCACTTGATACTTCCATGTTTTCAGGGACTGACCTGTAGTTTGTTACAAACAAAGTCATCCCTTCTTCAATCCAAGGTTGCTAAATTAAAGTAAAACCAGGTGAGTTTCTGTTGACCAACCAGCCATTTTAAGTTACTTTGTTCTTATGGTACCTGAGATATTTAGAGGGACATTTGTCACCAGCAGGCTCACCGCTGTGCCAGGCTGATTATTCTGCATGGATGTATCCCAATTTTTCGCATCACGAAAGCCGCTTCAAACCTGGCGATGGTAGGGAAACTCAAAACACAATCCTTCAAGATCTGGAGAAACCGAAAACAACTGTTATCAGGTTGAACGGTTTGAAAGTTGCTGTCCCAAAGCGATTGTCTCCCCAAGTGGGCTTCATAGTTTCTTTAAGAAATGCATGGTGATAATTCAAGAAAGGGGTTGATGATGATGATGATGATGATGATGATGATGATGATGATGATGATGATGATGATGTTTCGAAATTAGCGCAGCTTCCTGATTCAAAAGTAAAGGGAGTCTTTCCTCAACAACCATGAACTTGTTCATTTTCTTTGGGGGAGGAAGGACATGTGCAGGGATTTGTTTTCCGGTTTTTGATGTCGATAGTCGATAGTGATAGACATCCTTTTGTGAATTTTTTCATTGCCTCAGCACGGCCAGCCGGGATAAAAATACCATTCTAGCTGGTGAAATTTGCTGGATTTCCATTATATTATGAATTTCAATGATTTGTTGCTTTTCAAAGGTGTGAAAAAAATCCTGCTGAAAGCTAGTAACCAAAGTCCAATCACCAGCAATCACCATCAATCACCTTATTCTGAACACTTACAAGAAATCAAGGCTTCTACAGTCCGGTAATCTAACATAGCAACTGAAACATGGACCCTGAATGAAGATGTATGTCCTATTGTTAAACATGGTGGGATTTTCCAGCCAGCTAAATACCTGAACTTCTCAAGGTTAAGGGTCCCCACCAAAACACCACAACCAGGTGTCCGGATGAGCGTCAGTCGGAGCCATCCAAGCTTGAATGGAGCCGGGTCCATCTCAGACTTGCCACCAGGGGGGTCGTTTCAAGGAACGGCTCTTCAAACAGGCCTAGGTTCCTGAGGTGTGTTTGTGAATTTCTTTGGCTGGAATTTGTTGATAAGACATAGATAGATTTTGCGTGACTTAAGAATTCTTAAGAAAATATTACATCATGTATTTTCATACTGTTGATGGTTCAGAAATCCCCAACAAAAACCCTTTAGTTTGGATGTTGCTCAAAAACCCTGTAAATCATAGGATAACCCTACCTTTCCCTCAACGGGTTATATTCGGCGAGGCTGCGTCGTCGGAAATTTTCTGGTTCCGGGAGTTGATAAATCAACCAGTACCAGATGATTCAAAATGACCTTGTTACCTCCTCTAGGTGGTGGTTTCAAATATTTTGTATTTTCATCCCTATTTGGGGAAGATTCCCATTTTGATTAATATTTTTCAGATGGGTTGAAACCACCAACCAGTCCTAGTTGGAGGTCAACCTTGGAAAGGGTTACAAAAAAACCATCGGCACCAGCAGCATTGCCAGGTATGAATGTTGTTTTTTGTTTCTCCATTTGTTTTTTTGTTTTTTTTGAATGGCAAGGAACCCTGGAAAACTAACATGATGGAACCTAAAATCACCCTAGTCCAACCAAAACCTCCAGTATTAAAATGTGATGCCTGGGAAATGTGATCCCTGAATCACGTGATACGGCGGTCCGGGCTACAAACCCATGACTTTGTGTTCCATCCGTTGATTTTTCCAGGGTTTCTGTGCCCGTGGCCAATGTTTCCACACCGAGGTGAGTGGTACAGTGCTGCGCATTGATAGTCCCAGTGAGGGAGGCTTCGTGACGGCACCTTGGCATCAAGTGTTCACCACGTTGATGAAGCTTCGGGAGTCCAAAGATGATGGCAATTACAGGTCAGGGGGTTTCCTAAAATGGTGGGTTTCCCCAACAACTATTGGTTTTTCCTACTAAAAATGACCATTTTGTTTTTTTTTTGGGTACCACCATTTTAGGAAACACCCATATAAGTACTGTATCGGTTGTTTGTTTCATGTCCAGAAAACCATAGGCCAAAAACATCTGAATCGAAAATTTGGACGCATGCTGGATAGATGTACCACAAAAGGCATTTGCATTTTGGACATGTTTGGACCCTCTTGGTAGCCATACAGAAGTAGTCTAGTATATTTAGATGTACTGTGCCAAGATAGAAAGGTCAGAGGAAGGAAGCATGATCAAACCAATGCCATTTAGTTGACAAGGTGTGAAGCCACCTTCTTTTTGGTGATGGCCACTCTCAAGTTTGGTGATGGCCAACCGGTGCTACAAATGAGAGGTCCTATGCATTGAGATATTTCCATCCTTAGCTTTTATTCATCTCCAGAAAATGGCATTGTAAGCAAAGGATCTTAGGGTAGCCGACCTTCAGTATTTACAGCTTAGCTTCACCTGCAGCTTCTGGATCAAGTGCGACCCACCAAAAAAAAGAAGTGGCCTGATGATGCAAAGAGACCTGGTACCACTCCACCAAAACTTACATAGACGAGTTACTGGTACAGCAGATGTGGGGGGTATGTTTTTTGTTGAGGGAGCCCTCTAGGTTGCCTTTCAAAGAAGAGCATGTGAAGCTATGAAGCAATGATGTTGCATCATTTCAGGATATGTTTTATTTCTTTGAGGTAAAAGGAGTGCGCAGTATGTGCGGTCCACGAATCTTGCAATTCTTTAACCATCTCACAACTCAGGAAATCAGTCAACTTTTCCGGAGATTGCTTTCCCCTCCAAACTAGGGAGTGATTCTGAAATAATGAAGGCTCATCCAACCACAACCTGTGGCTTCTCGTTTTTCTTACACTTAACTCAGAAAGGACTAGTGTAATCAAAATCTCTTCCAAAAAAACTCACCTCACTATCAATTTATGTCCAAAAACAAAAAAATGAAAAACCACAACAAAACTCCTCACATCCAACGCCATGGCATGGCGGAACCCGCTGCTATTTTCGTGCTTTTTTTCGCCCGCCTTGCTGGCCCCGGCAGAACCCACCAAACCCACGGGGCCCCGGCCTGTGATCTTCAGTAGTGATCCAGGTAGCGGGATGAAGTTGAGAGATCCTGTTGGTGGATAAACTTGTTGCTAGATGGTGTTTTTCCCAAAAAATTGGGGAAATGATTCGATCCAATTTGACGAGCATATTTTTTGGAGATGGGTTGAAACCATCTCGGTTGAGTTTGATTCGTTTGGTTTCAAATGGTGGATGTCACTTTGTTGACTGCAAGTTATATAAATGTGTGTGTTTGTTTTTTCCCTACAAAGGAATCCCCTTTTGTTGAGTTTTTGGGATCCAGCATGCAGCATCTCGGTCTGGTTTTTTCATATGTGTATACGGATTATTTCTGATTATATATCATTACCCTCATCTTCCAGTTCCCTATATATTTGGAACCAAGGCTCCCAATTGCCAATATATTAAGTAACTTGACCCTGGTTCCAAATAAATAGGGAACTGGAAGATGAGGGTTATATACATACTTTGATACACTTCCAATTACCTAATCAAGGGAGAGCCAGTATCTCTCTACTGGTGTTTTTCAAATTGGATGTAGCCTTGCCAGAATTTGATGCCACTATCCTTTTTGTCAGGATATTGAATTGCAAGGGCCTTCCATTCCATTCGCGGTGTACGCTAATTTTAAGAATTGGAAGGGCGGCCACATGCTTGGACCCACAGCACTGGTTGGACAACCGCCATTCACAAACTGTTAGTTTGCATGTCTTTAATGTACAGAAACACTCTTGTAAACTAACATTGCGCAATGGAAAATCAAGATGTATGAAGGTGTATTTCCTATTGAACATGGGAAGATATTCCACTGCTATATTAGTTTACCAGAGGGTACCACAATTTTCGGGTTCATGCCACTTTGCTCGAGGGTTTTACCTCATCGTTTTTCAAAAAATCAGCCAACTATCGCTCCATAGGAGGCGATCGATTTGTATGTCTGGTATTTTTTTTCCTGAAACTAACAGCAAACGCCCCTGAAAATATTGGAAAAGCATCCATTTTTAGGGGCGTTTGCTGTTAGTTAGTCGTCAACCCATCTTCAACCCCATCGACTCAACGAAAATTCGTTTGCCGAAAGGCATCGATGATTCCATCGCATTGCTTTTAGCATTAGCTTCTCCAGAGCTTGATGTACGTGCTGTTTGTACCATGGCCTAGGAGTCAGCACTGGTGGGATCCATGGTCTCCGGGGTTGTTGGGATGTTGGGATGTTACCATCTCTTCGAAGTAGCTGTTTGTCCGGCTTGGTTTTTCCCGTATACCGTCGTGAATTTTCTGGAATGAGACCCTATTTGATATGAATAAATCCATCATGACTTTCTTACGCATGCTAAGTTTGATTCCAATAGTTGTTTGCCACATTGGCACATCGGCAGACACCGGTGTGCCCCATGTTTCACTCGCTCCAAGGCATTAACTTTGGTTCGCTTTTCAACACATCACACATGGTTTCCTGGTGGTTTCGCTGATGGAAGAGGGGCAAGGGGCAGGTTTCCAAAAAACCAAGGGAGTTTACACCCCTGAAGATGAACACGGAACATAATTCCCTGGAGGTTTGTTTCAGATCATTTTCCTTTCTTTTCATGGGTGATTTGTAGGTTCCAGCCGTTAATCTTCCAGGGTGTACACATATAATCAATATGTATATTGTTGGATCAACCTTTCTCACTCCAGGATGGAGGGTCGAAAAACCACCAGGATGAGATCTTACAAGTTTTAGGAAAGAGAATCCCTATAATAACTATAAACCTTTCAATTTTGCGACATGGCATCCTGGGGGGGGCGCCGTAGATCACTAAGGGTTAATAATATATTTGATTACAGCTCACAGAGGTGTGAGGGATACCACAGCTTGGGGGGGTAAAGGAGTGCGCCAGCAACACTGTGATGTGTATATATACCAGGTGATTCAATGTGACCATTTTATTCCCCAGTTGGAGGTCACCAACAACCTGAAAAAAGGGTCACGTGAAAACACCATCCCAAAAAGATCACCAGCAGAATTGCCAGGTATAGATATAGATAGATACATGTATCCTATCTCACTATATCCCACTTTAAATCAAGATCTTGTTGAACACCACCCAATTTAATCAAAGAAACACCATGGTTTGGGACCTTAGCTGCCTGCGGTCGTGCGTTCGTGATCGTGTGTCGTGCGATCGCTGTCGTGCGTTCCCGCTCGTAGAAATGGAATTTCGCCAATGCGTTTGTTTTCCTTCAGAGAATGCATTCGACAAATTTGATGATAGTACGGATCACCCTTGACAAGATGCATTCTCTGAACTTGGAAAAAACGCATCTGG